>JADRCD010212751.1:0-22838 GCA_019843815.1 Montemys delectorum
GGATGCTTAATTTTTTTATAAAAAAAAAAAAAGCCAGAAATATAGAATAGAAAAAAAAAAAGGCATCTTCAACAAATAGTGCTGATCTATTTTTTAAATAATATACATTTTGAAAGCTTATAAAATAATAGGTTTCCAAATGTTTTTTCTAGCATCCTGAATGCTGTTGACCTCTCTTCCCTCAAGCCCTCAGTTTTAACTGCCTATCACCCTGCTCCTTACTTTCTTCCTCTCATTCCCTTTACCTGCTTCATACTGCCCATGTGCTACTCTCCCCCTTCTCTCTCCCTCCCTTAATCTATCTCCCCCAAACCCCAGTCTACTTTCCTGCCTTCCCTGGATACTGCAAGTTACAGAAATCTAAGAATTTGCAGAAATGAATGGTAGATGTAAAAGATGTGTTCAATGTCTTTGACTACAACACTTTTCCATCTATGTTTTTCCTTTCTCTCACCCTCTCCCCCTGACTCTCTCTCCCTCTCTTTACTCCCCCTTCTCTCTTTCTCTCTGTCTAAGTTCCTACTCATGAGATCTTGTCTTTTCTTAACTTACATTTTCTTGAGTGAGTGGTCTAATTGGTCCACCTTGTCTTCAACTCCTGATATTCTGTCCTCTACATGATCTATTATGTTTGTAAATTTTCCACTGAGAATTCTTTTGGAGATGCTGAATTTTTCATTTCTGTCTTCTTTTCAGCTTGGGTTATCTTCAGTATTCCAGTCTCTTTGTCTTTATTACTTCATTTAGTCATGAGTTTGAGTTTTCTTGAACTTCAATCAGGAATATATTCCTGTCCTCTTTAAGTTCATTCAGCTATTAATTCATGTCCCTTTTAAAATACTTGAATTATTTGGACACATTTCTCATTGTCCTTTTAAATTCTGTGCTTTAGACTCTCTGGGTTATTATCAGCAGGCAGCATTACTATAGGACTGGTGATATTTTGGAGACCTAATATTGTTTTGTCTATCACACTGCTTGTATTTTTGTGATGGGACCTGGACACCTGGAGATAGGTTGTTGGTTATGTGCTTCATGTGTGTTTCCAGTCCAGTGATATTGAATAGGAGTTTGGTTCTGGTTTTGTTTTGGTTTTTGGTTTTTGTGGGTTGTTTTTTTTTTTTTTTTTTTTTTTTCTGTCATCCTGCCTTGGTTGGTTGGTTGATTGGTTGGTTGGTTGGTTGGTTGGTTGGTTTCAGATCATGGTAGGAATTTCTTGAAGCTCTGTTCTTCCAATAGCTGGTGTTGGTGTGTGAGTGGGGAAGCTGGAGTGATTCCAATTCACTAGCTCTCTGGGATTTGCTGGATTCAAGATGGCTGTGTAAATGCTTGGGTGAGGATTTGGGACAGAAGACTGGGCAGACATGAGATCTCTAAACACTGATGGTCAGAGCGGGTAGGATGCAGGGAAGAAGGGAACTTACCACCAGCATCTGTAGATACAGTTGGTTGCTGGGTACCTCAGCTATGTAGGGGAGGAGGAGCAAGTGATACAGGACTTGGCAATCATGCCTACAAACGTCTGTGTTTTTTAAGGCCTAAAATATTCCAGGCATTATTTTTCCATGTGACACCAGGAAAAAATTTAAATTACCTGACACTCATTGTCCTCATTTATTAGTAAGGATAATTTCCCTTATCCATAAAATGAAGATTAAATAATTAGCACATGAATGCATCTTAGAATAGTGTCTGGCGTTATTGCAAGCACTCAATTTACATGGACATGTTTATTATTATGTTCATCCATTATGCTGTCAAATTTTATTGCTTATTATTCAGGAATCTGAGGCTCAGCTTTGGTTCTTTCAATATTCTCATTTATACATTCTGAGCCAGGACAAACATCTTGTGTGGTCCCTTTCCTTTCCATTCCTTAATAGTGTTATCAGGAAATGGAACAATTCCTGGAGAGGACATATCGTTAGCAGCTCAGTTCCCTTCAACAAGGGCAGACAAACCATTTCCTGCACGCCTCCTTCTATATTGCACTACAAGAATATCGTTAAGCACTGGGAGTTTCTGTGGCCTTGAAAACAGGACCAATTCCCAGATCTTTAATTTAGTTCTGCTCTCGAGTAAATTGAAATTTTGACACAGCATTTTTTTTCTCACACCAACTGTTTCATGGCATCCTTTCCGATTTATCTTTATTTATTGTGGAGTCAAGCCAACTCCCTGAGGTCTCTGGAGTTTTGGAGTACTTATTGGTGACAACATTCAAACACCAGAATGAATGTTAATTTGTTATTATAATCAGTGTAAGTCTGCCCATGTAGCATCCCAGTCTGATGATTTCAATTGATTCTTCAGAGAAGACAGATGAGAAATAAGTCAGCCTTTCCTATGTGTGGTTATAGATTTCCCATGCAAAGCCACAGGTGTTTTGGGGAAATGCGGAAGTTCTTTTTGTTGTTTTTTTGTTTGTTTGTTTGTTTTTTGTTTTGGTTTTTCAAAACAGGGTTTCTCTGTGTAGTCCTGGCTTTCCTGGAGCTCACTCTGTAGACCAGGCTGGCCTCGAACTCAGAAATCCTCTGCCTCTGCCTCCCAAGTGCTGGGATTAAAGGCGTGCGCCACCACCACCTGCCTTTTTTTTTTTTTAATTTAATGTGTATGAGTACACTGTAACTGTACAGATGGCTGTGAGCCATCATGTAGCTGCTGGGAATTGAGTTCAGGACTCCTGCTCGCTCTGGCCGGCTTGCTCCCGCCCCGCTCGCTGCAGCCCTGGCATAATTCATCGTAGCTGTCTTCAGACAGCACCAGAAGAGGGCGTCAGATCACAGTACGGCTGGTTGTGAGCCACCATGTGGTTGCTGGGATCCAAACTCAGGACCTTCAGAAGAGCAATCAGTGCTCTTACCCGCTGAGCCATCTCGCCAGCCCTCCCACCCCCTCCCACTCCCACCCTCCACCCCACCCCCACCCCCCGCAGGAAATGCGGAAGTTCATAATCCCCATCTGATATCTACACTGCTCTGTTATGTGAGAAGTTTGCTTGGTTTTGTTGACTGTGTCACTAACATTTTATGTTTCTTAAATAGCTAAAGATTAATTTATAATTTCCCAGGTAAATTGATTTAAATTTTTATCACGTTAAATTTTTTAAAGATGTTGTATAAATCCCTTGATTTTTGAGCGCCACGAAGCTCTATGTATCTTGCAACTGTGATATGTGATATGAGTGACTGTGACTTTGTAGCTCACTGATGCTGCTCGTAATTCCTCGTAATTGTCTGACACATGGCTGCCATTCCTGGTTTTGTCTTAAGAAACCAAGTAACACAAAATCATTAATTGCTTTGGTGAGGAAAACAACACTCTCTCAGGTTTTTGAAATGTCATTATAGGAAACCAGCTCACAAAATGCCACTTCACCCAGCTCTGAATGTGTATATAAGAGGTACAAATAAACCATCCATTAGCATCAGCCTCGCTGCAGTAATACAACAAAAATCAGTTTAAAAATCACATAATGTGGTATTATGCAAACCACAATACGGAGAAATACTGAAATGCCTGGAAATTTTTGACACTTAAAAGTGAGATTGTACCTTGGAGAACTTTAGAAAGTAGAAGCACAACTTTAGAAAGTAGAAGTCCCAAGAGTGGGACTCTAGATACATTTCTTTTGATAGTCATTTTTAGAGTCTCTGCCTTGTATCTCAAGACAGATAATCTTGAAAACTGAGATTTGAGGAAAGCCTTAATGACCAGTAGAATTCCTGCAAGGTACGAAGTGAGTTTGCTTAGAATCATTAGAAGATGGTGAGATGTTTAAACAATACATTCCAAAAAACAAAAAACAAAAAACAAAAAACAAAAAAAAAAAAACAGAAATTAACTTTAAAAAGCTAATTAGATACAAAGTGTCATTTAGCTCCCTGATAAAATTGGTAAGAGTCACCAGATAGATGAGGACCGTGTATTTAAAATAAGAGGGAGGAAGGTGGGCACAGAGGATTTGGCACGGACATATGGCAAACAGTTCTTATTAACTCTGTTGTAATACGTGTGTTTTCAAACACTGTGCTCCTTGATTATCCATTCTGCAAATTCTGGAGTATTCCTTACTAATTATTTTAATCTGAAGCTTTAATTTCTATATAATTTCTTAGTTCGATAGGTACACTCTCTATTGAAAGTATTTTGTCAACACTCAGACTTTTTTTTTACAGAATAACTGTTACTTAGTGACTCATCTTGTTTAGAGTCGTATCGTACACAGAGTCATCTGAACATGAGAGCTGACTGGATACCTTGATGGCACTAAAAGTGATGTTTACTATGGGAAAGTAGCAATATGGTGGTTCTTCGAGATACTGATACTAGAGGTGTATGGGACCCAGCTCTTCTGCTTCCGTAGCAACCTCATCCACAAGGAACAAAAGGTGGAAGTCATCCAAACCGTCACCAACTGATGAATGGATAACCAAAATATAGACTATAAACAAGACTGAATAACATTTATTCTTTTATAGAATGAGGAGAAAGCCTGGGAGTAGAGAGCTTACCTGGCATGCAAAAGGCCCTGGGTTCTTCCATTCTAGCATAGAATATGTATATTTTTCATGATAGATAGATAATAGATAGTAGATAGATAAATAGATGATAGATAGATAGATAGATAGATAGATAGACTGATTATGACATAACTACAGAGTGAGTGAACACTGAGGATATCCTACTGAATATGTTATGTGATTCTCAAACTGATTTTCGTTGAATGAAACAAGACAGTCATGAAAAAGCAAGTACCTTATGATTCTATTTATTAGTCATCTATAATTGTCAAACAGAAAAACAGAAAATAAAATAGTGGTTTCCCAGGCCTGGGAAGAAGAAATATAGTCATTTACCATTTTTTTCCGGAAAGTAAGAAAAGAAAGAAAGAAAGAAAGAAAGAAAGAAAGAAAGAAAGAAAGAAAGAAACTTGTAGAGATTGATTCCACAAACCGTGAGCATTGCACTTGAAATTATTTAGCTATTAAGTTTTGTTTATGTGCTTTATAATTTTAACTAGAATGAGTTAAATTAAAAGGCCACACATAGGCATATGTGAATTTCGTCTATCATATTAACAATGATTCAGGTATTGCATTGGTGTTTCGTTCTTTTAAATTAAAAGGCTGCATTGGGGTAGCCAGAGGGTTCAGTGGTTAAGAGCACTTAATCATGAAGATTGGAGCTTGAATCCGAGTGAATAAGTCAGGTGACTCACAAACACTATATCTCCAGCTGGAGGGCTCTGATACTCTCTTCTGGTCTTCACGGGTATCCATATACACGTGCGCATATGCTCACACAAACATTCATAAAAACACAAGCACATACGCATAAATAAATGAATATCTTTCTTAAAACTGTACTATGTGTTATATTTTGTAAAAATTAAAGTCCTTTTATTGTGGTCTGGACTGACAGCTCCTTTGTTAGAGCATGGCTGAGCTTCTTGGCAGCTCACAACCATCTGCGACTCCACTCTGAGGGGATCCGATGCCCTCTTCAGGCCTCTGAGGGAATTACATGCATATGGTATAGAAATATAACATGTAGGCAAACCACTCAAGCACACAAAATAATAATAAAAGGTTTAATAAAATAATAAAATAATAATAATAATAATAATAGTTTTGTAGTGTTTACAGAATGCAGCATCATTGGCCTAGTTCTGACAAGATCAAACAGTATGACAATAACTGTATTTGACCTCTGAATTTGTCCTGCTCACTGTAAGATATAGGAATTTAAAAACATGAATTGAATTACAAATGATGTGTGTAAACTATTTACCTATTCTATTGCATTAAGGAGAATATTTTAAGTACAAAACTAGAACTAAGTTATTAAAAGAGAAGATATGTTTTATTGCACAAAGATGTGTCATTCATACACATTTGTAACATTTAGAAACAATGTTTCATAGAAAAATAAACTGCAACTTACTGGTTTTCCATTTACAGTTGTTCCCCTTTTCCAAGCAACAATTACAGCATCAGAATAAGTAAATACAGACTTCAAGGAAATGAAAAATTCACAGTGTAGGTTAATTTCAACAGGACAATTATAAGCTATAAATTTCGCTAAGATTTCTGCAGTTTTATGTAAAAGTTTAGGAGATGTCATAATTGCAAATGTGAATTATATGAGAAATATTTGTAATTGCAGACAAAGTTCGTTTTTAAATAGCTCTTGAGAATGTTCTGAGAAAATGGGAAATGGTGCTTAAACAGTCCCATTGTATGGTGCATGCAGTACCATACTTATGATGATTGAAGTAATAGATACGAATTAAATTTGTAATAAATAAGCTGCAATAAATTACATATAAACATATTTTATAAAATCAGTATTTATGTTCTCCTCAAAATGCCAAAATATTATTGTATAAAATAATAATCTACTACATTGCCTGCAAAACGCATTGCAAGATTATAGACTCTGTCATTAGTTAGTTTTCCATTGCTGTGAGGAAACACCATTATCAGAATCAGCTTCTTTCACCTTTCAGTTTATTCAACCACGGAAGGAAGTCAGGACCAGCCTGGGCTATATGTAAGCTAGTTTCAGCAAAAACAGACTTGGAGCTAGATAATGGAAAGCTAGGTTGTACCTGGTATGCATTAGTCTACCATAGGAAATTACACATCTGCTTCCTCTAGAGTTCTCTGTGCCTTAGTACGGATGCCAAGTGTTTGAAAACTGTCAGCTACAGTGTTTAGGAGTGTGTTGTGAAGTCGTCATAACTCTATCTTAAGAACTACTCAGATGTCCCTCAACAGAGGAATGGATACAGAAAGTGTGGTACATCTACACAGTGGAGTACTACTCAGCTATTAAAAACAATGAATTTATGAAATTCTTAGGGAAATGGATGGATCTGGAGAGTATCATCCTGAGTGAGGTAACCCAATCACAAAAGATCACACATGGTATGCATTCTTTGATAAGTGGTTATTAGCCCAGAAGTTTGGAATACAGGAAGAACGACCCACAAACCACAAGAAACTTTAGAAGAAGGAAGACTAAAAGGTGGACATTTCATTCCTTCTTAAAAAGGGGAATCAAACACCCACAGAAGGAGTGGCAGAGATTAACTATGGAGCAGAGACTGAAGGAAGGACAAGCATATAGCTATCTCCTAAGAGGCTCTGACAATACCTGACTAATACAGATGTAAAGGCTCACAGCCATTCATTGAACTGAGTACACGGTCCCCAGTGAAGGAGTTAGAGAAAGGTTCTATGGAGCTGAAGGGTTTGCAGCCCCTTAGGACAAACAACAATTACTAACTAGTACCCTCAGAGCTCCCAGGGACCCAACCACCAATCAAGGACTATACAGGGTGGGATTGAATGTACTGGCAGCAGGTATATAGTAGAGGATTGCAAATTCGATCATCAATAGGAGTAAAGGACCTCGGCCTTGTGAAGGTTTTGTGCCCCAGTGTAGGGGAATGCCAGGGCCAATAAGTGGGAGAGGGTGGGGTGGCAGGCATGAGGAAGGGGGAGGCAAAAGGGGTTTGTTCTTGCTTTTGTTTCTTTGTTTGTTTGTTTGTTTTGGAGGGAAACCTGGGAAAGGGAAAATGTACATGTAAATAAAGAAAATACCTAATAAAAAAAAAAAAGAACTATGAAGAATCTGAGGTTTGCAGATTCACATGTTTTCTTCCCATAATCTAGTGGATACAGACAGGAATCATGACATTCCAAGGCCTGAGATAATGGATTTTATTACACAACAAGCAATTTTTACCTGTCAGTCTTTTTCTGCATTTCTATAATCAGAGTAAAGCAGGAACAAACGCAGCATGAAAAAGCCAAGACTGTAGTTCCTCCTATGGGTCTGCAAACCCCTTCAGCTCCTTGGGTCCTTTCTCTAGCTCCTTCATTGGGGACCCTGTACTCAGGGTGGGTTGGTGAGCAGGGGGTCAGGGAAGAGAACAGGGTGGATTTTTTAGAGGGAAAACTGGGAAAGGGGATATGATTTGGCATGTAAATAAAGAAAATACCTAATAAAAAAAAGAAAAAGAAAAAGCCAAATCTGTTACAAGCCACCAATTGTATAACAATCATGTTTATTACATAACAAGCAATATAAGTAACAGGAAGAGTATTTCAGACACCCCCCAAGCCCCACATTACTTGGAAGTGATACAAGTGTATATAGTTGAATTCCTACACTAGCTGTTTTTTTATTTGTTTATTGTTTTTGTTATTATTAATTTTGTTTCTTAAAAATTTCATAGATGTCTATAATGTATGCAGTTACTCTCTCCTTTCTATCCTTTTTTTTAAAACTCCCTCTCACTCCTATCAACCTCTTTTTACATCTATAAGTTCCTGCCCTACCTTCGTATCATGTTTGTTTTGTGTTGTGACCCAGTATGTTGAGGTCCATATATGTAGCCATGGATCTTGAGCTACCGACTGAAGCCTGATGATGACACCTCCAGCCAAATTTGCTTTGTTTTGTTTTATTTGTTCAGGATTGTCTATACCACCTTGGTCTTTTGTGTTTCATACTAATTTAGGGTTTGTTTTTATTTTGTTTTTCAAATTCAGTGCAGAATCATGTTGCAATTATTAATCCTACCAACCCATGAGCTTGACAGGCTTTCCACTGAGGTTTTATACAGCTGATTGAGCTGTTCTTTTCCAGCATTTTCATTTATGGATTTGGGGTTTTCATCAGCAATATTATCACTTTATTGGCACTATTTTTGTACCGTGGATTAACTGTCTCATTTGTCTCTTTGTTTTGATCTCTTGGAATATAGCCATGACTTCTTTGAGTTGCTTGAACTGAGTTATAAGCATTCTTTTGAATTCTTTTCCTGGAAGTTCTTATAGGCAATTTTCATTACATGTCAGTATTACAAGATTGATGGTTTGTGGAAGTCTTGACTTCTCGGGCTTTCTCAGTTTCTAGAATATTTACTCTGGTTAGAGATATGCAGAAAAAACTGAAAAATAAAAATAAATAAGTAAGAACATACTGCATTCTAAAACATGTCTGGTATTAAGCTACACTTGTCATAAATTCCAGAAAAATCCTCATGGTATCTGTCTTAATTAGGGTGACCGTTGCTATGATGAAACACCATGAAGAAAAGCAATGTGTGGAGGAAAATTTATTTCTCTCATGTTTCTATATGACAGTTCATCATCAAAATCAGTGAGAGAAGGAAATCAAGCAGGGCAGAAAACTGGAGGCAGGAGCTGATGCAGAGACCATGGATGGGTGCTGCTTACTGGTTTGTTCTCCATGGCTTGCTCAGGCCGATTTCTTATAGAACCCAAGACCACCAGCTCAAGGTTGCACACCGACAATGGACTAGGCCCTTCCCCATCAATCACTACTTAGGAAAATGCCCTATAGCCAAACATTAAATGGAGCTCTTCTGAGAATTTGCAGAACCAGCTCTTGTGGACTGTAGAGAGCTGTCTGGGCCACGCCCTAAAGATGGCGAGGCTTCCGCTCCTTGCTGGAGCGCTAGAGTGATAAACAACACCTGATTTGGCTGTGCTTGTTTGCCTGGCTTGCTTCTGCCTTTGGCAACCTATCTGCATGCACCACGTGGCCTACTGAGATAGGCTCAGGACGGAGCATTTAAGGGCTAAGGGAGGTGCATGAGAAGTCAGAAGTCAGAAGTCAGAAGTCAGAAGTCAGAAGTCAGTCAGTCAGTCAGAAGTCAGAAGTCAGTCAGTCAAGAAGTCAGTCAAGAAATCAGAAGTCAGAAGTCAGAAGAATGTTCAAGGTTCCTGAATAAACTGCTTTAAGAAGAGCCCTCGGGTCCCGTCGTTCTTGCTGGCTGATATGGTCTCGACAGTGGATGAGTTGGGGAAAGGAGAGACAGACCCATAGAGGACAGGGACTCCACAAGAAGACCAAGAGAATCAACTAACCTGGACCCTTGGGGGCTCACAAAGACTGAGCCACCAGCTAAAAAGCATGCATGGGCTACACCCTACACCCCCAACACACAACATATATAGCAGATGTGTAGCTTGGCCTTCATACTGTCCCCAAACAATGGGACCATGGGCTGTCCTTGACTCTAATGCCTGACTGTGGATCCTGTTCCCCTAATTGGGCTGCCTTGTCTGGTCTCAGTGGGATAAGATGTACCTAGTCCTGGAGTAGCTTGATGTGCCAGGGTTGGTTGGTACCCAGGGACCTCCTCCTTCTCAGAGGAGTAGGGAGGAGTTGGGGAGGAGCTGTGTGAAAGGGCATTGGGAGGAGAGGGGGCTGTAATCAGGATGTAAAGTAAATAAATACAAAATGGAAAATTAACCTACAGACTTGCCAACAGTCTGATCTTACAGCGGCATTTACTTAATTGAGGTTCCCTCCTCTCAGATGACTTCAGCTTGTGTCAAGTTGACATAAATATGAGACAGTTATACATGGCCTAGTAACATCAGTGAATAAAAATATAAAAGTACATATTGCACAAAAAGTGTCACCAAATGTACCCATTTGCATTTTAAAAAACTGAAAGACTAGAGTAATTTTAAAGCCAATCAAAAATATCTTATCATATAAATAGGGGTTCTAAATTTTATTTTATTTCCAAAGTTTGCTTCTAATTAAGGAAGAAACATGTCCAATTTTGAAAAATAAAATGATTTCCAAATCTTAGATAGCAACATTCAAAATGAGCATGTAGGATTTCTTTTGCCTTTCTTTTCCCCATCTAATTCAACACCAAGTAAGTCACACTTCCAATTCAAATTAGAAGCCAGAACTGGGTTTAATTCTGAATTTTCTATTACCTTGTCCAGTGGGAAGCTGGGTGGTTCTTACTGATTTGACAGATACTTTCCTGTCTTGTTTTACATGTACCAGTATTGGCACATGATATAATGGGCAAAACTCTGCTGTAAAGATCCCCCTTGTCAGGAAGAACCCGTCTGCCAGGATGTTCCTCTGACTTTACACAACAGGAACTACAAGGCCAATACCCATCATGGCAAGAGCTGGCCAGGATTAACATGATGGCCACTGGCCAACATTAACTGCATCACTGAGCTCTGCTTTGTCATCGCTGCTGTCCACTGAATTCAAAGGATAGCATTTGTAGTTTATGAAGCTTTTGGATAAGTAAAAACACAAAATCCCCTAGGCATCAAATCTTATCAGTAGCTTCCTCCAAATGAGAAGAGCAGAAACATAGACTTTATAAATGTTCCACTTGGATTCACCATTCACACGTGCTCTGTGTGCGGCATCCAGAAAGGATTCTGCTGTGATTAATGTTTGGCATTCGTCCTGTGTATTTTCTTTCCTTCCCAGAACACTTGAAGGATAAATTAGAAGATTACATGGCTCGGTTTTCCAAAGTGAGAATTGTGCGCACCAAGAAGAGGGAAGGACTCATCCGGACCCGACTCCTGGGAGCCTCTGTGGCCAGAGGCGAGGTGCTGACCTTCCTGGACTCCCATTGTGAGGTCAACGTGAACTGGCTGCCCCCTCTCCTCAGTGAGTGTCCATGTCACCATCACTCTCTGGTGGGGAACACTGGGCCTGGGAAGCTGGGGAACTGGGCCCTGCAAATAGAGTGCAAAGTCTCTTCTGTAATTGTTGTTACTCAGCAACTGTACCTTACTCACGGCTGATCACAAATAAGTATAACAGGAAAACCATATTAAACAGCATTTCAGACAGTACCAGCAGCAATCTAGCTTAAGGCTAAAGTGGTTTCTCTTATAGTATGTCTCTTCCCTCATTGAAGTTATTAATTTATTGGGTAAATACTAAAGTAATAGAAAAAAATCCTCAAACATTTTTAGTCATCTTATAGGTACAATGAGATCAAAATACACAGACACGTGTATACACATAAACACATAACAATTATCATGAGACTGTTAAGAAGGGAAGAAAATTACTCCACCTCAGGATATAATAATTGAAGCGATTTGCCATTTTTTTAAGATTTTATGGTGTCAGTGTCCTTTTGTTTTTCTTTCTCCTCCTGGCACTATCTTATAGCCTTAAATGTAGACCCCTCCATATCACACAGACCCACTGAGCTGTTGCCCGGGTCAAGATGTGTCTTAAAAGCTCACTTACAGCTAAGAGAAGAGAAGGAAGAAAGCCATGCCATGTCACACCCTGCTGAACCATTAGAAACATAAACAAGCTGAACATCATTCCAGCTTGAAACTCAAGCTGCGACTCAAGTGAAGCCTGAGTATTGTTTTTCTGTTAGTTTACAATGACGTCAGATCGAAAACACCCATTGTTCCTAAGAAGGAAATCTCATACCTAAAAATATTCTTCGTAGAAAATCTAAATACATATATATTGCCCTTCTTTCATATTCTCTTCCATGGAAGTTTTGTTGTGATTGTTTTCCTGGCTTCAGACATAAGGCCTGTGACAACCCAACCACCTTCACAACAACCACCTCAGAAAGAGTGCTTTGTCATTGTGTGGGATTTCAGCTTCAACCAGCCACGCTCCACCAGTGAAAACAAGAGAGGGGACATAGTGAAAACCATAGAGGATGTAAGATGCAACACCTAGCAATAAATCCCCTCTACCACATCACCCAGTCCATAGACCACAACTGCCCAGTCTTCTAAATCAATAGAATCCCAATGACCCAACAGCTAGAGACTCTTCTGAGCCACTAATTAAAACCCTTTGTCCAAGAACACAGACATTTAGAGTTTCATTAGCAACAGCAAGATTCCCTCACACTGAACTTGGCCTGTCTGCTGTTGAATGCTCAAACAAGTCAGCAAAAAGCTGCAATTCTGTGTGAACCAAAGTAGTCCCTAAATGCCAATGATCAAATCTCTGATTGTTCTCAAGGAGTCACAGGGACGGGGTGGGGAGGTAAGGAAAAAGAGAGTAAGCAATGCCCTCAGCCCACTCTTTCTCATTAAAGTATTTCATTTCCTGTGGCCGATGGATAAGAAATGATTCAAGCTTGGGATGTTATCTTGCTTTTTTTCCCCTCTATTAGTATCCTGATACATCATCCAAAATGAAGAAACAGGAGGAGCCACACAGCTTCTTGGTTCATTTTTCACCTTGGGGATTATACCTGAATTTCAATTTCCTATTGAGTCTGTTTGTTTGATCGCTGGAAATTGAAACGTAGGCACAAGCCTTGGATGAAAAATTAGTCATGCGGCTTTCACCCCAAGCTAGTGCAGCTGGATGAGAGCTGAAAGGAAATTTGAAGGGAACATTGACAGTTCATTTAACAGACTCATTCTCTTTGGATCACCTTGGGACTCCTTGTTGGTCAAGGAACTTGTAAATCAAGCTGGTTCTAAATGTGATGGAAGAAAGTCACTGAAACCTTATGACTAAAACCTGCAGAGGTGATGGAGAAAATGTTTTCAGCCTTACTCTTGATAGTCGGCTCCTCTGGGGAAAACGCCACTTAGATAAAACCAAAGCTCATAATGAGGCTTGCCCTGGTGAGACTGGGACTCCGAGAGTCCATAAGCAAGGTTACCTTGAAATAGTGTATCTATTATCTATGTATCAGATTAGCTGGCAATAAAATACATATAATCCCTAGGCTGTCTGAGGTTCCCTAGGGTCGTGGTGTCTGAAACTGCCAACTTTTCCATACTCTAGCATTCTCTAGTGTCTCTCTCTGACCACTGTTCACTCTGTCTTATTTTTCACCTTGTAAAATACTATGGGATTTAGTTATTTATTATATCTTCTATATTTTTTTTGCTCCATTCCTGACTACAGTGGTGTTTGTGGAATTGTTTTCTACAGTTGCCTCACAACCTAGAAAAAATGATTGGCCTATTGTTATGACTCAGTAACAAAAATGAATGAATGAATGAATGAATGAATGAATGAAAGAACATGTGTCAAAGCAAGGGAAATACCCTATTTTTTTTCTTTCCACACAGTGTTTTATCAGTGTGATAAAAATATCACCTGTTATTATAGCCAATAAAACCTTTTTGCTTCCTGCCCTATGCTAAGTAGAAACATCCAAAGAAAGTGGGCCGTTTCCTCACTATAAAAGGTGATCGCACACACGTTACACCGGCTTCCGGATCTCTGACAAAAAAAAAAAAAAAATACACAGAAATAACCAACTCCTGTAATATTTCTAAATGATATCTTTTGTTTAATGTCACATGCCACATCCAAAGGTCTTCCAAATAACAAGAGAGCAGGTGTTCATACTTAAACATCCTGCCTGTCAAACGGCAGTGTTGTAACAAATTGACTCAACGCATGTTCTTGAGGGGGGACAAAAAGATACTCCACATATTGCTATTCTACATGTACCAAAACAAACAAATGCCAGTTTCCTGTGGTGCCTGTTAGTTCCATCCCAATAAAACTATCTGGATAGAAAAACAAGATGCTAGAACTGGGTACAAAAGAAGAGTCACCTGTCAGTAGGACAAGCACCATAGCAACCAAAAAAGGCAGGTTTTGGAACTGGAGTCACACAGGGGCTGTGTCCTGATTATTATTCCCCAAAGCTGTCATTCCTGACAAGTTGACTTCCCTGAGCTCGGTTTCCCACCATTTAAATAGGATGACAACAATAGCCACTTTTCAGGGTTAGTGGAAGTACTAAAAGGAGCATGAATATGAATCATCCAGTCACTGCTTGGGGATTTTACAGCGGCATCTTAGCAATAGCATGGCGTCATCTAATGGTGCTTTTTTAATTTAACCGGAAAAAGATAAAATGTGAACAATCTTGATAAATAGAGTCAGTCTTAAAGAATAGTGGCTCAAGAAGTTCTCCTTCAAACTTGCCAGCAAAGAATTTTATAGATGATCTGTTGTCATTAGAGGGAGGAAGGGGAGCAGCCATCATGACTGTTTTATGAGTAGATGCTATAAAAACCATGAAGTTTAAATATTTACAATTTGGAACCTTCAGAAAGCAGGCCAGTATTTTCTCAGCAGGCTTTAGCTGTATGCTGGGAGGAGCACAAGCACTGTTTATACTCTGTGCATGTTGGAGGCACGTTAAAATGACAGATTGGGGACAGGTCAGAGTAAAAATGTGACAGAGTCGAGCTAAATGGACTTCTGCAAGTCTCTCTGGGACATAACTTTCTTAAAGGGAAATATAACAACTCTAATTGTACCTAATCACTGTCCCATCATGTTAAGGCTGACGCTCGGCCATTCCTGCAAAGTGCTCTAATGACGACAGGGAGACGCCAAGGCTGCAAGTGTTATGCATTAAAAGGAGCTGTAGGCTGCTCTTTGCTGGAAAAATGATAGATGACCTAGGCAGGCATGTCATTTCCTATTTTGTGCTTTCATTTTTCAGACCAAATTGCACTAAACCACAAAACCATCGTGTGTCCCATGATCGATGTCATTGACCACAATCACTTTGGGTATGAGGCACAAGCTGGGGATGCCATGCGAGGAGCCTTCGACTGGGAAATGTACTACAAAAGAATCCCCATCCCTCCGGAGCTCCAGAGGGCTGATCCCAGCGACCCTTTTGAGTGAGTAGCAGCTGAGGGAGGGGTGAAGGGAGAGAGGGCAGATAACAGGTGATGTCTTTAGCATGTCAAACTTAGGACCCCTGAGGACAATTATCTCTGATGAAATGTAATAAGACAGGTGGTAACAGTATGCAAAATACCATAGAAAGGTCAGACCTATAAGCTATAGAAGATTAAAATTACATGCTATGCTAAATATACAAATCATCATCTTAAATGGTGCTGAGCAGAAGGGAAAGTGTGTATAAATGAAAAGAATCAGAAACATGGATCCATTAAATAAAAAATACAAGGAGACAAAATGATCCACTTTAGGTATTCTCCCCTAAAAGACTATTGGAAGTAACAGTTTGCTCTTCTTTTATTGAGGATGAGTATGAAGTAGGAACCAGATTTTGAGTCTCTAATCTATACCCTGTTTGAAACTATTTTTTCTAGTGAAAACCAGTGCTCCCAAGTAAGTACTTCCATGACTTAAACTTGGAGAGCTCTATTGAAAGACAAACCCAATGAAATAATCAATAACCCTTCTTCTTATTTAAGTGCTTGTAAGAAGATGAATTTATGACAACTGACTGGCTAATCTCTACAAAACTAAGGCCTGTTGTTGTTGTTGTTGTTTATTGTGAAAATGAGAATTGTACATTTCAAGAAAAAGATGAAAGAAGGCTCAGTTTGACAAGTAGCAGGGCCACTGATGGTGAACAGCGACATGGTCCCAAGAGTTAGCACAGAGAGTGCCCAGTGTGTATTACAGTCTATATCCTCAGAGCACACTAAAATCTTTATTATTTTATAACTCAGGTGTAATTGTTTAGTATGTGTCAAATCTGTGGTCAGAGCTTTGCCCACTCTGTACAAATACATTTAAGATGCATTAAAATCAATGCTGTCATTTCATCAATAATAGACCCCATAAAAAATTGCAGAAGGGAAGTTACCAAGTACTAACACAACTTTGGTCATGCTAATTATATGAATACTAATAAACATTTAGTACTTTCCCAGGAAGACGTTTCATCTAGCCCCGAGTAGAGGAAGGATATTTAAGAAGTTATTCACTAGATAAAACAGGAGAACATCATCTCTCTTGTCCAATGAAACATACTCATTAACTATGTAGCACTTCTAGACTTAGGATTTCAACCTCTCAAATGTCTGGAAAGTGGTTGAAAAGAAATAATGAAGGACATTTATAGCTCTCCCATGAGCTCTGACCAAGGTTCACAAGTATTCAGAACTGCTGTAAAAATGTATAGGGATCTATTTGAAGGACTTTCTCACAAGTATTAAAAGCAGACTTAACTGAGAACAGCTTCTCAGGTATCCCTGAAGGTAGCCATTGGAAGGCTTTGTGAAAGGCACTGAAAGTAGGATAACTGAGTAGTGAGTTGGTACATAAGTTAACATGCTTGACTTAAACCCTTTCTCCGGTGTATGCATGTGTATTTCAGAGCATGTCATAAGCCACCAATATACACAATTCCTATTTATCATTTTTAATGTGATAAATAAAAGATAAAATGTAAATGAAGGTTTAAAATTGTTTGAAATTTTTTTATAAAAGAGTGAAGGCTATGTCTTAGTTAGGGTTTCCGTAGTTGTGAGGAAACACCATGACCAAAAGCAACTTGGGGAGGAAAGGGATTTCTTTCATCTCATAGCTTGTAGTCTATCATGGAGGCAACTCAGGACAAGAATTCAAGGCAGGAACCTGGAGACAGGAAGGGATGCCCAGGTCATGGAAGTGTGTTTCTGTGTTGGACAGTTTTATATCAATTTGACACAAGCTATAAACACCTGAAAGGAGGGAACTTCAGTTGAGAAAATGCCTCCATAAAGCCAGTGGTGGTGCATGCATTTAATCCCAACACCTGGGAGGCAGAGGCAGGTGGATTTCTGAGTTCGGAGGCCAGCCTGGTCTACAGATTGAGTTCCAGGACAGCCAGGACTATACAGAGAAACCCTGTCTCGGGGGGGGGGGGGAAGCCAGGCTGTAGGAAAGCTGGGGAGGGGGAGGGGGGAACTACCCCTTAGTAAGTGGTAGGGTCCACCCCATAGTAAGTGGTACCATCATGAGCTAGTCATTCTGGGTTTCATGAGAAAGCAGGCAAAGCAAGCCATGAGGAGCAAGCAGTAAGCAACATTCCTACATCATTTCTATATTAGCTCCTGCCTCCAGGCTTCTGCTGTGTTTTGAGTTCCTGCCCCTGACTTCCTTCTATGGTCAATAATGATGCAAAAGTGGGAGCCGAATAAACCCTTTCCTCCCCAGTTTGCTTTGAGCTACAGTGTTTCATAACAGCAACAGAAACCCTAAGACAGCTGCTTACTGGTCAGCTCTCCACTGGGTGAGCCTGCTGTTTTATAGCATGGAAGATGGCCTGCCCAGGGGTGGCATCACTCACGGGGAGCTCAGCCTTCCCACATGAGTCACTAATCAAGAAAATGCCCTGCATGCTTACCTACAGGCCAATCCTAGGAAAGAATTTTCTTGATTCGGACTTTTTTCTTCCTACATGACCTTACAGCGTGTCAAGTTCACATAAAAACTAGGCAACACAGAATATACATACAGAAGAGCCCACAAAACCCACAGAAGTTTTGTTTTGTTTTTTATTTTGTTTTGTTTTGTTTTGTTTTTGGTTGGTTGGTTTGGTTGGGTTTTTTTGAGGGTGGGGGGTTGTTTTGTTTTGTTTTTTATTTGTTTTGTTTTGTTTTGTTTTTTTTATGTCAGCTGATAGCAGACGGTCCACAGTGCAATTGCTACTATCTAGGTCACCATGTCCGAAGGGCTGGAATTCATCCCTATGATGGCATTCCTAATACTGTAATAGTGACTCACTGTGTTGACCTTTTACATCACTTCCACTGTGACAGCAAAATGAGGCCCTGCTTTCAGAAACAATGGAATCAGACTTCTGCCAAAGGGCACGCTGAAGCTGGAAATTGTAAACGTGTTCTCAGCGCCTGCACTGACAGTGGAATTTTTTGTCAGGACGACCCCGGCTGCGGCCATCACAATATTAAGCACTTTGCTTAACCCTGGCTCTGACAGGATCGGTAACTTTCAGAATGAGATTACCACTCGTTCCTATCAACCACTTAGGTAGTGGCTGTCCTGTCAGAAATTGCCTGGGTCTATTGAATATTACCGTCTTTCTGCGTTAAGTCCCTTTGATGCCTGGGAATGCAGACACTTTAGCCCTTTGTAATAAATGTAACTTCCAGGAGGTGTCCACTTTGATCTTAAAAACTGCATTTGCCTTCCTAATAACAAAAGAACGGTTACCCAAGCCCTCTGAGCAGCGTATCAGCAATTCCATTATCACAGCAGTCACCGGAATGTGCTCATAAACAGACACGCTTTAGGCTAAAACTTGCTTCTCTAGATGTGAGGCTGTAAGATACACTGGATGAATGCTGACTATCTATACATCTCCCAGAGGCTTTCAAGTTTCAAGGGGCTGCAGAGATGTGTGGCTTTCTGTGGGGAAATAGGGATGGGATGCTGGAAAGGTGGGCAGAAAGGAACTTGAAAGAGAAATATGGAAATTCCTTGTAAACCGCAGGACCTTTTACACCGTAGGCATGCAGAAATTATCTTCCGGTAGCAAGTCTATCAAAAGTTCTAAAGTAGCTGGGCGGTGGTGGCACACGCCTTTAATCCCAGCACTTGGGAGGCAGAGGCAGGTGGGATTTCTGAGTTCAAGGCCAGCCTGGTCTAGAAAGTGAGTTCCAGGACAGCCAAGAGAAACCCTGTCTCAGAAAAAAACAAACAAACAAACAAACAAAAGTTCTAAAGTGATTGAACATATGTTTGCTCATTTAATCTGCCATTTTTTGAGTTGTCTGTGCCATTGACTGGCACTGTGTTTTTTCAACTTGAATATCATGTCATGAGTAGGATGTGATCAGTATTTAATTGTTAAAGAAATAAACTACATTGAACTAAAATTTCAGAACACTATATCAATATATACAAATGTTCTATTCTCAGATATTTAGTTTCATTTAAAATGCACATATGATCCTGGGTGCAACATTTCTTAAAATAATCTACAAAGCCCAAAGAACTCAACATCCTCAAACTTCCTAAACTGGGAAACATGGTCTCAAAGGGAAAGAAAAAGCTCTTCATGCTTCACATAGAATACCAAGAAAATATTTACTTATGTTTTGAAAAACAAAAATCTTATTGTTAAAAAGATGTTCTTATAAGAGAAAATGGAATACCTATGTTTCTTGTTACTATCATTCAGCCATAATTTGAATGGATTGGACTGGAGTGGACTGGACTAAACTGGGCTGGGCTGAGTTGGGCTGGGCTGGGCTGGGCTTGGCTGGGCTGGACTGAGATGGGATGGAATGGGATAGGATGGGATAGGATGGGATGGATTGGATACATCCCAGGAACACTTCTGGTCTGTGATTAAAGAACACACAATCTTGGCTCTTTCTGGGAACTTACGTAATGGAATGGAATGCTTTTAGAGGTTTCTTGTTATCTGTGCCTTTTGAATTTCCTCATTCCTGGTTGATCTTAAATGCAGAGCACTTAGGAAACTGATATTTTTCTGTGTGACAAAATGTAATGTGGCCCCATAGCCTTTAATGACACAGGGAAAGTTGTTCATTTACTGTCTGGCCACTAACTTACTTCTTCAACCTTATGTTAGCATCTAAACATTTAGAAAGAACCAGAAGAAATTGTCTTGACCCACTTCCTTGTCAAGCAGTCACCAGATAATACCCCAGATAGTGTCCTGCCTCTGCTTGAACTCATCAAGAAAGTAAATTTGCTGCTTCAAAAGGCAATCCATTCTAACAGACTTATTGACTGAAACCTTTTTCCTTTGTATTAAGAAAATTCTGTCTCCTTGATCTCAAATTATCCTATTTGAGATGTAAAGGATGTCTAATCCCATTTCAACGGCAGCTCCTAACTAGATCTGAAAGCGGCCCTTGTGTCTCTTTTCTTTTCCAGGCTAAATATTTTCTCTGCTGCTACTATGTCCAGAATCTTACAGACACACAACTCTCTCTCTCATACACATACACACACACATACACACACACACACACACACACACACACACACACAAGCACACACACACATGCATGTGATACATGTGTACACGTGTATACACCAAGGAAGGAAAACTCATCTACTACAGATGTTTTTTATTCTCCCTTAGTCCACAAGAGCATCAGTTGGAAGTCAGTGATTCTTCATATAGGTTCATAGTCTGACCTAGAAAGACCTGGCTCTTGCTGTGACCTGCTGCCAAGCATGACAAGTTTGGCACTTCAAATACTATAGATTCCCTGAGGGTCAAAGAGCTGTGAGTAGAATCTTCCTGGGCTGCTGCTGCAGTGGAGGTTGGGAAGTACAGCCCATGCTTGAATTGATTAAATACAACCTCTGTCAAGGGGAGTTGTTTTACCGCTTCATAGAAAAGGAGATGCCTTCTAGAAATGTACTCGCAGCATCTACCTCTGCTCCTCTGAAGAAGAGACTATAAAACTTGATGACATTCCTTGAAGTATGAGAGCTGGCTACATAGACCAGGCCTGTAATCCAGCATTTGAGAGGCAGATGAACAAAGATGGAGAGTTGAAGACTAACTTTGGCTACATAGTGAAATTCTGTTTTCAAAAAAAAAAATAGTATGAGAAAGTATTGATATAAATACTATATGACTGGCCTGTCAGAGCTTATAAGGTAACCCATAAAATATTTTGGTAAATTTATAGTTTTAAAAGAATGTAGTAGTTAGGGTTTCTATTGCTGTGATAAACACCATGAGCAAAAGCAATTTTGGGAGGAACCAATTTGTTTCATCTTACAACTGTTACATCCACTTTCCATCTCGAAGGGAAGTCAAGGCAGGAACTGGAAGGCAAGAATTGAAGCAGAAGTCATGGAGGAGTGCTGCCACTGGCACTCTCCTTGTGGCTGGCCCAGACTATTTTCTCATACAACTCAGAACCACTTGTCCAGAGATGTCACTAGCCACAGCGGGATGGACCCTTCCACATCAATCATCAGTCAAGAATATACCCCACAGTCTTATGTAAAGCTCAGTATGATGACAATATTTTCTCTTCTCTGGTTCTCTCTTCTTAGATATCTCTAGGTTGTGTCAAGCTGACAAAAAAAAAAAAACACACAAAAAGAATCAGGAAAAAATGTACAAATCATAAATTCATCAAGCGAAGAGAACCCTTAGATCATCCAAGCTCTCATTTTTATAGACAACCATAAAGACTACAGAGTCTGTGTGACATATTTGGCACTCTGAGTAGTAAATTCCACTGCTATCTCTAGAGTCTCGGGTTGTAACTCACCATTTCAGGCTCTTCTTCCTTTTTGCCATGGAGGTAGAGAGGAAATAACATCTATTGCCTCCAGAAACTGGACTAGAAAATTTACATTCACTGCTAAATCATTTAGTCCTCATTTCAAGCCTATGAAATAATTCATCCTGTGCACATTTGTAGATGATGTAGCTGGGGCACAGGAAGCAAATACAGCAAAGCAGGTGAGAACAGAGATAGCAGGGCCTTCTCTTTCTACTTAGAGAAGACAACTTCTCTGGTGTTTAAAGGGTCAACATGGGGAAGTAGAAAACAGCATTTTCAGCACAGGATCTCCCTCCCTAAGCACAACAGTGTGGCTGCCAGTGGATAGTACAGTGCCAATGGCATCTCTGACTATCAGCAAGAGCTACAGCAGCTCGTTTCCAGACCTGTTTGGAACATTGAGTTAGATCATCATTCCAGGACTACAGCTTACAGATGAGTGATACATGTTCAACTGTGGCCAGCATAGGGTGGAAATGAGGCTATGATTCAGCCAGCCCTGCACTCACAAGGCCAGGAAGCCAGCAAATCTAGAGGAAAGGGTCTCCATCTCCAACTCCTTGGTGGGCATGAAGCTTCCCTTTATTCAGAAAAAGAAGAGCACAACAAATTCAGGCTCCACTTATTGATGCTCAGAATAACACACTGGCCTTCAGCAAGACTGTTGTGGCTTCAGAAGGTGACACTGATAATTTCAGCACTCGACCCCAAAGTCAGAACTATTTTAGCTTACTTAGAATTTGAAAATAATTTCATTTACTCGAAATTTTCTGCGTGAGTTTTGACCCAATATTAATTATTGTGAATTAATCAAAATCAGCAAGGCATGAAATTGTCCCTTCCCAAGTCTGGCAACCTAGACTTGTAACACCTAAATTTTATGTAAAATGTAAGGTGGGAAGCATGGCTTTGAGGTCTTATCCTTCTTCACCTCTGCATTGAATTGGATACTGTTAATTTTTCCTGTTTTCTGCCTGGTTCATACTGAGCCACCTC
>JADRCD010212752.1:0-39370 GCA_019843815.1 Montemys delectorum
AAAAAAAAAAAAAAAAAAGTTCTCTATATTTTTGCCTTTCTACGTTTTTGAGGCCTTTCCATCACGTGCCAGTAGGAGTGGGTGTCACTTGTACATGTGTGTCTACATATGAATACACCATACATAGTATCTGCTTTGCTGCTCTCAGAGTACAGGCACTTAAATGGTATTTGACTCAGATGGACGCATCCCCTCTGCTATGTTCTCAGGAGCGAGTATATGCTGTTTAGTCCGTAGGGCATCTGTGTATCTTATGAGTAGGAATTTGGCATGGGTTTAATTCTGCACAGCTGCGTTCCACTCTCCACTCCTCTCGGGTAGGACCTTTACAGGTGGCAGAGCATGTAGCTCTCTGAAGTGCCTGGCAGAAGTAGACCTTTATTGGGATGTTCCTTCCTCCCTGCCTCATCTGTAGTGGAAGGCTTCACTGCCGCTGCTGGCTCATTTGCCTTTGATGGTTAGCTTTTATTTACTTGCTTTCATCCTCTCCTCTCGGTCACATTAAACTTTTGCTGCAAAAACAAACAAGGCCTTGGAGGTGCCAGTGCTGTCTCCTGGCACTCACCGCTGTGGACAAGTGGCTACAGTTCGTCCCCAGCTCACCCTGGGTCCTCAGTGGTTCCAGCTTGCAAAGCTTTGTCTACGCTTCTGCCTTTGCTGTGAGCGGCTAGTTAAGTAACTACTCAGGTTTGAAATCTCAGACAATCTGTTACTTATGGATGAGTTGACTTAACTCTCGTTTATTGACTCTTTCATTTAGAAGCATCACTTTAATACCTGCTGCTGTCTGGGCATCTTTCTCTAAATGGAGTCAAACATCCTGTCCTCTAAGTTTTCTGGCCACTTACTAATGAGTCCTTACTCATCCACATTAGGTTCTGATTCTCTAGGCTGCGTCTCTCGTCTCTCTCAGTTGGCCCCCGAGGTCTTCATGACAGCATGGTTGATTTCTTCTATATTTTTTGTATTGGCAGCATTCAGCCTGGTATCTGGAACGCAGTAGGGGTTCAGTAACTATTTGTTGGCTAGAAACAGGATTTGTTTTTCTCAGAAGCCTTTCTGGGGAGGTGCTACGTGGGATTCTTCCTTACATAGATAATAACCAGCCTTTTCTGTGTTCTCTAACATTGCATCTCCAAGTAGATAAACTGGAGTTTTGTCCTCCCAACCATCCTTCTCTCCCTCCCCCCATCCTGCTTCCCATCACTCCCCCTGAATCCTCCTGCTGAGTGCAAAGCTCCAATCCCAGGGAAAATACCATGCAGCGCCTTCATTCTAAAAAGGAGCAATTGAAAGCATTTCTCTGGTAATTTAAGCACACAGCAGCTACCTTTGCAAAAGCCCAGTTGCTAAATTATCCCCTAGGCTACTCATTTTGCAGGAAGGGAAAGAAAAAAATAGAAAGAAAGAAAGAAAACTGGAGGGAAAAAAAAGGAGCCTGTTGTAAGGGAAAAAAAAAAAAAAAAGACTGTATTAAGAAAGGAGATTGTTTTCTTGGTGTTCCGTCTTGTCTTATTCCTCTCCGCCTCCTCTGCATTCAGCTCCTGGTGCGGCGTGATCTGCTACTTTTCCTTTTAATGTTTTAAATGCCACAAATGCCTGTCATAAACCACCTTCTTAATTATGCAGAAGTCGAGCTGAATGGTTAGTTAGCAGTGCTATTGCAATTACTGCACTTTTTCAGGTTGGCTGCTGTTTTTTGTGGCACTGTTTTCTAAGTTGCTGATTAAGATGATGTAGTGGGTGGAGTCCTTCCTCTTCCTATTGGTGAGGAGCCTGGGAAGGAAGGCTGGGGGAATGAGTCCTCCACCAGTAGTTGATGGCCTCATTGGGATTGTGGTGAGATACTAAGGAGGGGAGAGGAACATATGCTTATACATTCCCCTCTTCTTACACGTGTTAACTGTGAGTTCTCAGTCTGGCCTTCTCCTGTGTCCAACCCAGGTGCTGGAACGTGTAGGAACAACTCTGATGGCTCTTGGAGAGGAGTCCCAATCATTTAGAATGATACCCTGAGATTTTCCATTATCTTCAGATGGCCTCGTTCAGTGGCATTCAAATGGACTCCTTATTTCAGAGTTCATGTTGGAGTTCCAATACAGAAAACACTAAGACACGGAGGGATTTAAATTAATGTCAACTTGCTGTATACCTCTCCCTGCCGAGTTCTCTCCCCTATGAAAATGCTGACTGCTCATCCTCAGCCTTGAAAAGCTGTGCTTCTGAGATTATTTTAGGTACCAATAAAAAAGCAAATCTATGCCATTAAAAGCAGCCTGCTCTTGGAGGACAATCACTCATAGAGGCCCCAAGCATGTCTACTACGTCCTAGCCTCGATGCAAGTCCTAATGCAACAACAGTACAGGATCCTTGACTGCATGAAAGCGACAATCAGGGATATGGAGGTTGAGCTAGGGATGAATCCGTAAACACCTTAAAGGATGGTGGAGTGTGATGAAGAAGAAAATAGTGTGGAGCAATGGACAATGGGCCCAGGGACTATGACTCTGGACAGAGTAGCTAGAGGGGGCTTCTTTGTGCTAACAGCATTGGAAGGTCCCGGATGGAGCAAGGCAAGAAACGCAAAGAATATCCAGGGCTACATTCCAACTTGGGTAATAACAGGTACATTCTCCCCAGCACATTGTGTGTATTTGATTTCTTTAAGAGACAGCTGGGAGCAGGTGGCTAAAACATCATGACAGATCAGGGTGAAAACAGTGTCCGGGGGAGTCCCGTTGAATGACTCTGTAGATAAACAAAATGACTTTGGATTTAATAAAAGCTTACTTCTGTTTTTAAAAGAGCATCCTGACTGATTTCCTATTGTATTTAAAAAAAAAAATTGGAAAAATGAGAGATGAGGAAGGCACTCCAGGGGTCCAGGCAAGAGTGGCTGCCCCAGAGCTCTAGTACTGAGCACATTGTAATATTATCATATGCCCTCTACTTCCTTAAGGGTTGGCTTCATAAATCAGAACAAGAAGCTGTGCATCCACCCAAACGGTGAATTGTTGCTTGTTCTGATGCTGACAATTAGCATCCTTTTCTGTAAACTTATATAAAATATTTAAGAAGGCTAGGTAGTGTTTGCTTTTATTTATTAAGGTACTAGACTAGGGGTAAAGTTGTGTGGCCCTAGAGCAAAATTAATATTACCAGCTATTATCAGACCATGATTGAAAGGTGAGCTTGATCAGCTGCTTTGTTGCCTGAGGGATCTCTTGTCCTTGGAGCAATACAACATGAGCAGACTCCTAACTGATATAAAGGACTATGTTATTGATACCTCAAATGTTAAGTTTTGGCTATAGGGGTTGTGCTCTTATAAGGCCATTTTTTTTTTATTTTTAGTTTAAGAACAATAATTGGTTGACAATATGAGATGTATGTATTTGGGCAGGTGCAGATTGATAAGCTGGAATTGGATAACTGCTTGTTTTCCTAACTCCCCCTCCCCCCATTTTCATTAAAGGAAGCAATTTGGGTGGAAAAATGATATGGTAGTTCTGACATTAGTTGATTTTGTTTATCTTCAAAGAGGGTACATAGAAAACCCTGCATCCCTACTTTTCTTTTATATTCTCCCTGTTAGGCCTGGCTATTCATATTGCTTTTGTGGTGTGTGTGTGTGTGTGTGTGTGTGTGTGTGTGTGTGTGTGTGTGTGTATGCATATCTGTATGTGAAGGCTAGACACTGACATTGACAATAGGTATCTTCTTTAATTTTTCTCCATCTTATTTTTTGAGGCAAGATTTCTTAATAAATCTGGAGCTCATCATTTTAGCAAGACTAGTTAGGCAGTGACGTTCCTGTCTCCATCACTCAGCACTATGATAACCGATTGTGCCACCATATCTGTTCTTTCTATGTGTGTCTTTGGGATCTAAACTCAAATCCTTATACTTGCATTGCAAGCACATTAATGAATGAACTGTATCCCCAACCCTCATATTCTTATCTAATATATTTCAAAAGAATTGTAAAAGAAAGATCATGCTGTATCAACTCTACTAAACCAAGTAATTAGATTCTTTGGAGAAAATGCTGTATTGATGCCTCTTCATACGCTCCATGTCTCTATCATGAATGTGTTATGAGAGCCAGGATTAGGTTTCTTCAAGTAGGTAGGTAGTAACCAAATTCTTTTTGCAGCCTGTAGAGTCAAAGCAAATAATATTAGTGAAGGACTAAACAGAATCAAGGAATCTCAAGTCATCTTCATAGAAGGCAATGCTAATAGCCATGTTAAGTTATACCTACTGGAAGGCATGAGCTCCATTTTATCCATTTACCCCATTTCTGGAATAGTCTATTGAAGTCTTGGAGATGTTGGGCCATGCATTCATGCCATAGTAAGAGAACCACATTATAGTTATATTTGACAGTTGTAGGTGCCTGTAAACAGTGAAAAGAGATGTCACTTTTCTTGAAGGAAATGAGAACATGGGGTACCTTCTAAATAACTCTCTACAAACTTCTAAGTGATCTTTGGCAATATCAAACAGTATCAAATGATGTCCATGGTTGGAGCTCTGCACAGCCGTGGTGTCAGTGATGGTGACAATAAAGAGAACAGTCCTCATAGTCAGAATAGCAAGCAGATCCTGTGACCTGGCCACATGCACCATTGGTATGAGTTCACAATTCTTTCCTTTTGGATATTGAGGTTTGGGCAATGTTTTCCCAAAGGGCCCAGTAATAAACATGCTCTGTGCTATGGAGCAGGTGCTATATTGGATTCAAAAATAAGGACCTGTTGAACTACCTGTGCTGTGTCTTCGTTAGCCACATGGGTGTAACTGAAACATTGTCTTGGTTGGTATTTTCTGTGATTCACACCCGTATTTTCTCACATTCTAGTTGTAAATGCCCTGAGGTCAGACTGATATAAAAACCATTACCTTCTGTATTTTATGGTTAATATGATGCAACTTAGTCACACATGTTCATGTAGCATTTGTTCTCTCATCACTAGTTGTGTGTGTGTTTCAGTGTCTACATGTGTCTGGATACTCTAAATGTCTTAGGAAAATATACTGCCATCAAAGCCATTAAAAATGCTCTACACATTTTGCAACAAATTACAGGCTAAAGAATATATTTTCTCCCAATTCTGTCATATAATTTCTACTTCCAAGATTTCAATTTCCTGAACTTAAGCTTCCCCTATAGTTAGTGAACATATTATTTTAAGAACAATTTAAATTGGACTTCATTGTAAAACTGGCTACTGAATCTGAGTGGAGACCTTCTTCTGGAGGGAGGTAATTAAATATTCTTCATTGATGCTATTTCAAATGTGTTGAATGAAAGGAGTTAATTATACAGCAGGGAACATGGCAGACTTCTGACTAATAATGAGCTCTGTGTTTAATATCTTCATTTTTGTTAGAATCATTAAAGTTGTTTGAATCAATCAGATGGATGAAGTGAATATAGACTCAAAACTAACGAGCCCCAAATGGAAGTCCCACACAGATGCAGAGGCTCAAGTCTAATGACGACTTCAAGCAGAGACTAGAGAAATATGGCTTTGTGCTAAGTATTTGATTTCCTTGGCCTTCCATTTTGGTTTTAGAGAGAAACTATAAGTACTACTGTTTCAAGGAATGCCAATCATTATAGTAAAATGATGTTTATGCCTATGATTTATAGCCAGAATGTGTTGCAGTAGTGGACATTCTATACTGCCAAGTTTTCAGGAGATAAGTCCATTTTGCACTTTGGAATGCCAATAAGCATTAGAGAACCAAGTATGATCCTAAAACAACAGAAATCCTGTAATGTTCTACTGGAGAAATTTGACGTGAGACTGGTCATATTCTGTTGCTATTTTGTTCCATATCATTATGTCAATTTTGCAAAATTAGAACCATTTAAGGTTGTTCTTTCTTAAATGTATCCTCCGTGTAATTGCTTCATTGAATAGAGTATGTTTTCCCCTATTTGTAGAGCTTTCAAGATTCTGTTTGGTTCTTGCTATATTGGAGGATAGAGCCCTGCCCTTGCAAGGGCAGAAGATCAAGAAACTTACCTTTTCTACTTCTACTTTTATTCTAAATAGGGGTCCACTTACCTGCTTGCAAGGAGTTACAACAATGGTTGACTGGGAGATGAACTTATGTGTGATCTTTGATTTTCTCATTTTCCTAGAATTAGAGTAGAATTATAAGTGTCCTTCATGAGCCCAGATAACAAGTATGTGTGGGGAAAAGGGAGTCAATATTAGAATAGAAGAGAAGCCTCTTTTGGAAAGGAAAAATCTCAAGTCCTTCACCCCATCTAGTATGAGTATGGAGACAATTACTTGAGAGTATTATGGTGATCTTGAAGTGAGAGATCATTTGTGGTCCCCATAAGAAGATAATATATATCAATCATAATTTTAAACTTATGATTTATTCATTCACTGCACTACCCATACAAAACTACACAGAGGTCTCATTAGAACACACACACACACACACACACACACACACACACACACACACGGGGGAGGGGAGAGAGAGAGAGAGAAAGAGAGAGAGAGAGAGAGAGAGAGAGAGAGAGAGAGAGAGAGAGAGAGAGAGACTGCATCACTGAGTTTTTAGAACTCCATAGGTCTGATTAAAAAAATCTCAGCTGTTGCTTCTACTATCCATATACCCTTGGACAGATTGTGTGTCCTCTCTAAGCCTATTATGTAATCTTTAAACTAGGAATAGAGTAATGCCTGCTTGCCTAGGTCTGAATGGATTCAATGAGGGAATTCATGGAATTGCTTATTATGAGATGTGTTGGGTGAGGATTGTGCTACTATTTCAATAAATCTAATTAAAATCTTACATGTTGTGTATCTGAGTCTTCTATCCACTATAATTTTCCCTCTGAGTCTTGCTGCTCATACCAACTGGAGAGCTAAGATAACTATCTTCTTTTTATGTTTGTTAATTATTTGATGTGTTTCTTCTCAAATGAAGGGAAAATGTCTATTTCTCAGTCACTATTTAGAATGAAAATGTGGAACTGTTTTTCAGTTTGTAAAATAAAAAACATGGTTTTGGGCATACAGTAGGGAGATTCATTTAAAGAGGCAAAAAGTACTGGTTTTGGAAAGGAGAAATTAGGAATGCATCAATCCTCATATCCCTGGTGACTTCTCTTTAAGATGGCACATCGCAGCTTGTGAGGCCACTACAGTGCCATGAACCAAGGTTACCTTCACCTTTTGTCTAACCAGAAAACATTGTAGCCAGTGATGATGTGGGATTTTCATCTAAGTCACACAATCTCTTCCCTAAGAAAATCACATCTAGTAAGCTAAGAATCGTAATGTATATTTCACATATACGGAAATGCTGGACATTTACTATTGATTTTTCTAGCTCAAACATAAATTGGACTTTGCAGGAGGGTGTTAAGATACAAGTGTCTGGAAAAAAAAGATACAGGTGTCTGGGAACTCAGTCAAAGTTGGCTTTGGACACAGCATTTCTAAGTAGCCTAGGGAATACACTGTCTATCCTAATACCCTGCTTTTCAAATTATGGTTGCTGGATCACCAGCTTTGCCCTCCCCTGAGATTTTGATGAAAGAAATTAAATCCATTAGATCCCATCAAAATCTAATGGATGAAGGCCTGTGTCTCATCCAGACTCCCCAGGTTATAACACATAAAGAGTAAGCAGCACAGAATTCGGTAGTCACTTCAATCATAAGCCATGCCCAGGCTATGCCGAGCCCTGACTTTGGGAGAAGATAGTATTTACTTTTATAATTTTGAGTTTCATCTGAGAAACTGGGATGATCATACATTGAGTTACAGTGAATGTAAAATATGATAATATATGTAAACTGCAGATAATTAGTGGTGTTGTTAAATGATGTCATTCTCTCCTGTCATATGTCCTGTGAAGCCATTAGAAACAGCTGTTTGAAGGAGGTGTTTGAAATTCCCTCTGAAGTGTTTTCATCGGTCCTGCTTTGAGAGATGCTATTTTCACAGTACAGACAGCATCGGAGGGTCTTTACAGTGTCATTTTGTCTGTGAGAGACAGCTGTACCAAGATTGAATGGAACAAAGTGGCCACCTCACAGCTTCCTGCTTTGGCCTCTAAATTTGAGGATATCTCATGCGTATGAGATAGAAAGACAGATATTTTATTGTAGGAGGAGCATGGGGGAAAACCTAGTATATTCCCTTTCTTTGTTGGCAATTCATTATGGCATTGCCATTTGTGATTTCCTTCAGCCTCTGGTGTCAACATGGCCTGGCTTAATCAGACTTGTCTTCCTCAAACTAACGAGAAAGCTAAATTAAATTTCATTTTTGGTACCTGATGCCACCTAGTAAAAAGTTCCAGTCTTAGATATTTCAAAAATAAGTATTATGTCAATTAGTAAAGCATTTTGAAAACACCAAGAGATAGATGCTATATAAAATTTAGCATTTGATATTTATAGTATTTAGATCCCTTTACAATCCTTTTGTTATTTATGTTTAACCAACTAAAACTCTATTGTTTGGGTAGCTCTTTATTGACTCCCATATACACAGGTTTCTTAGGACCATTTACACAGGTGCACACTTTACATGGCATTTACGTTTTTAGATTCTACAGGTACAGTTTTCTATGTTTATTTAGTATACAGGGTGATCTCTAGCATCTTTAACAGCACTTCACCAAGCTTGTAAGGTACGTCGCCTGCTGACCTCTGGCAAGCAGGTTAGGTGTATGAATGGAAGTGAAGGCGACGAAGCATGGACCCTGGAAGAGCAGACTCTGTAAGCCATTATGATTCAAAGTGGGGTCTGTGGGATGGTGACTTCAGCATCATTTGGAAGCTGGTTATAAATGTAGAATCCGCTGGGCAGTGGTGGCGCACGCCTTTAATCCCAGCACTTGGGAGGCAGAGGCAAGTGAGTTCGAGGCCAGCCTGGTCTACAGAGTGAGTTCCAGGACAGCCAGGGCTATACAGACAAACCCTGTCTCAAAAAAACAAACAAAAAAATTTAAAAATACATAAATAAATAAATAAATAAATAAATAAATAAATAAATGCAGAATCCAGGTTACTGGATTCTTCATGTCTCTTGAAATAGAAACTTTAGTTTAGTGGGGTTGGCCAGTTACTGCTTGAGGAGCAATCCTTCAGTATGCATTCTCTTAAGAGAGGAAAGTTGAAAGAAGCAAACATCTAAAATCTTTTGAATTTCAGATTCAGAGAATGCAGTTAGATATTACAAAAATTGGACGGTTACTAATTGATCATAATCCACTCGATCTCCCCAAATCTAAAAGTACATTTGATATTGAGATCAGTTGTCCATTCTATATTACTTTTCTCATTAGTTTGAAGAAGAGAAGTCTGACGAAGCCAAGCCATGTTGACACCAGAAGCTAAAGTAAACTACCAATGGCAATGCCGTAAAGTATTGCTAGAGATGGTTAATCTGGAAAGAAATAGAAGAAGTTATTCAATAGAATGAGGGTGCAAAGCTTGTATCAGCAGTAGAGAAATTTTCCAGTGTTTGGAGCCCACATTTAGAAGCTGGAGTCAAGAGGATTCTTCCTATATCTACTGCAGTATCCTACTAAGGTTAAATGGAAACATTTACTTCCAGTTTTCTTGTCAGTGACATAGCTTGAGGTGGGATATTATTGACAACTCTGAGGCGGGCCGGCGGGGGCAGTTTCTCATCCTGAGCATTTTCCCCAGCAGATAATTTTTCTAATTGGTTAAGGTGATTTATTCTCTTGTTACATGATGCAGAGAATCAGAATGCATTACAAGCTGCACCTGAGAGCAAGGGCCAGCATGCTTAAATAGTCTCTAAGATGAGGACAGATGGAGTTGTCACCTGATCATCTAGCTCACGATCTTGTCTCAGGCTTGTGCTTCTGATCATAGAATCTGGGGGCTCCTCTAAGCCAAATGCATTATTTAGCTTTATACCAAATTCTATACCCTAAAGGTTATTCAGAGATACAGTGAAGCTATTGAACATCATCCAAAAAAAGGTTTTATGTATGTGCCCAAGTATATTCTGGTGCATTCCAAGAGGAGGATCTATAACTTATGTCATGACTGATCAGCAGAGTTTTTTTTTTTCAAGGACTTCTTTGGAGCCCCGTCCTCCTGAGCTTTGCTCTTCGCTGGGTTTCTTTAAGTATATTAGTTAAGATACTTTGGAGTACAAAGAACAGCAAATCTGCCTTAAATTGCCCAAATTGAAACCAAACTAAGCTACAGACTTGTACGACTGAAAAGGAGCTGTCTGGCTCTCTTAGTTCAGATTTGATGCAGGGTACAAAGAGGTCATCTAGAACAGTATTTCTTGATCATTTTATTTGGTGTCTTTCTTAGATCTGCCAGATAACTGAACCATCGTGAGGTCAGGTGGTGGCCAACAACTCTAGGGCTACTGTTCACCACATGCTTTTTGAGACAGAGAGGGAGTAGAATCCTAAAGTTGTCAATCATTTTCAGGAAAATATTTTGAGAGTCGAGATTCGTTGAGATTGGATTTGCAGAGGCAACCTATGTGCATCCTTGCAAGAAAAAAAAATCCCTTTGTCTGAGAGAGAGAGAGAGAGAGAGAGAGAGAGAGAGAGAGAGAGAGAGAGTTTAGTCAGAACATTTGCTATAGCTTTGGAGCCACTGCAGCTTTTCTAGAACTTCATGGATTCCACGTGACACCCCTGGGAAATAAATTCTGAGAAGTACAAAATGTCTAGCAACCTCACTTCCCCCGACTTTCAAGACTCATCAACCCCAGGAGGCAAGCTCTGTCATCCTCCGTTGTTCTACAGGATACATCTGCGAGCTCTGAAGTCAAAAGCCCATAAATGAAATAGCCAGGATTGTGACACGGGTTTTCTGACCTCGGAGCCAGCCAGGATTCAGCTGATCACAGAGGAGCCCTTATTAGTGGAGAGGCAATGCAGGTAGTTTCTGCAAAAAGGCTGAGTGGGACACACACCTGGCAGCCCCCTCTGTTCCAGTGTGTGGTCAATAGGACTGATCCACTTGCTTGGTGGCTGGGTTTGTTTACCAAATCCCTTTTGTCTATTGGAAGAAAGAACTTCTTCAACACTCTTCCATTTCCTTTAATATTTGGAAAACATAGCCAGCAACTGTTTATATGAAAGATTTAGAATGATATGTTGGAAAGTTTTTTCTATTATAGTTAATTGAGATACTAAACCCCTTCTCTTGCATATGGATTGAAAATCAGTTAAAACATTTATACATTGATTTTTTTTCTGTTATTAAATTTACTGAGTAGTTTAGAGGTGATAAGAAAAATGGAGTCAGCTCCAAAAATATAAATCATGTTTTAGTTAAAAACACTTTTAACTAAAGACTTGTTCTAGAAACTATCTTCTTTGAAGCCAAAATATAGCTTTAATTGAAACTTGCCATAGAATGTATTAAGAAAATCTTTGATAGAGTAGTTGAGAGAAATTCTTAAGAACATGGAAGTTATATAAGTTCTGGAGTTCCTCCTGAGTGGACTAAGATTTTCATTACTTAGAAATACAATGGAGATGTTGTATCACAGAGGAACAAACTATTTGATTACTATCACATTGATCAGAATCTCTGAAGAGGATTCCCATGGATTTCTCCCAGTGAGCATTCTCAATTCTTTCTAATATGCATTATACACCAAGAAGATAAGAGAACATTGCCAGTTTAGCTGGTTTATTCTATTTTTGTCAAATTCCTCCATTGAATGAGTCTTTTTTAGCATCAATTACCCAGGGGATTGCTAGTTAAAAATCTTTGCCTGGCAATCTCTGACACTTAGCACTTAGAATTAAAGAGAAGGTACAGCACCAGAACAGCTTTGAGCAGCTTGCTTGATAGACATTGAACTCATGTACATGTCCCTAATATCTCTACAAACATTCATCCCTCAGTTTTGATATTAAAATCGTAGTGAGCAATTAAAGGCCACCTTAGGGGAGGGCAAAGGAGGATAGAGTGATGCACATTTCCTATTGGAACTGTCCTGAGCTATGCAGTGAGGTTGCAAGAAATTTCTGATATAGGTCCTGTTGCCAGGATTTTGAAAAGAAAAACACGGACTGATATGAATTAGATTATTTTTATTACTCACCAGTGAGATCAATCAATTTTATTCTAAGCATTCTGAGTTGATAACTGTCAAGTGAGTCTAGACCACCATTATTTCTTGCCTAGACAACAGCTCTAGCCCCATCACTGATCTCTAGTCTTCATTATTGCTTTGTGTTCCTGCCTGGAACGACAGTGTATTTTTTAAAACATGAAAGAAATCTCACAGAACTCTTCCCTGTCAAACAGAAGGGCCAATGATATCCCAAAGCACTTACAATCAAAATCAAAATTCCTTTTTATTGGGAAGCTTTAATATGGTCTTAGCAATGCTACAAACTCAGATATCATTCACTACAAGTAAGCTATTAAAGTCCCCACCAACTGCGAACATGTCCTCGTTTTTGTGTGAAATATATATTTTCCCTCTATGTATAAGTAGAAGGCTTAACTCATATATTGTCTTTGTGAAATACTTGACTCAACCACCTGTCTAAAAATGTCTCATACATTAACTTGTTTATATGGATGGCACATTTGCCAACTTCAGTGCATCTGTTTTTGTGTGTCACTCTTGTTTATCATTCTGTCCCCAACATCTTAAAGCATCTTCAATAAAGTAGGCTCTCAATAACCCAAGGTGATCCCAATTAATGTCCTAAAACATGTTCTATGACTTAAGATGAATATAAAAATATTAGACTTTGATTATTCATAGAATGTCATGAGGAGTTACAGAAACTGGAGCAAGACACTTGAAATTAAATAGTAATTTAATAGGCCTAGAAAAAGAATGTCTCTATTTTCTTTATAGAAAAATACTACTCACATCTCATATCTCAAGTCAAATTGAAAAATATGAGATGGATTTGTTTCAGATTAAAAAAATAATCAGCCATGATTACTTTTAAATGTATGAGAACATCGTTTTTAATTTATAGAAGTTTGAAAATGAATGCAAAGTGAAAGCAAATCACATGTAATGTCTTAACAAAGTTTTCATTTGCTCTAGTTCCATGAAAGGTCTTATGAGGCCATGTGACAAGGTGATTGTTCAGAGTCACTGTCACTTTCCTGGGGTTTCCCAGCAACTATCTGGAACAGCGTGACTCTTGATAGCACTACCCCCCATCTCAGATGGTGATGGGGGAGCGCTCATAGGCAAAGTCAATGGGCCAAAGCTGCAAGCCTCGAAGCATGTGAAGGCCATGGAAGGCATTCTTGTTCTTGCATTTGCTCCCATTTCAGACCATTCACAAACAACTATTGGCAATGATGTAACAATGAAACATTTCACACTCAAGTCTCAGCCTATTTCTAAGTATATTATTTAAATTAGATGCATATATATGTATATATGTATATTCAAATTATATTTTTCTGCTTTCCTAGCCTTTTGAGCTTTACATAACCTTTGTGGTTTCTTGTTCTATTAATCCTTCAAATGCCAGAGTCCTGCTAAGAGGGAATTTGGAGCTGTATTTCATCACTGTCAACAAAGCCACATGAACCTTTCAGGATAGTGGAATTACCTATCTACGAGAAAACAGTATCCTTAGCTTTGTAATTATTTAGTATATTTTATTCAGCAATATGATGAAAACTCCCCCATAATGTTTTATTACCAGATAAAGCATAAGTATGTATTTTATTTTAATTTAAATAATAAAAAGACAGGAGACCTGAAATTTCCTAAAGCGAGTACATTTTTAGTAGTTAGTTCTATAGTAAATCTTCTTAATATATCACTTCCTGTAGGGCAATTACCAGCATATGGAAATGAGCCAGGATTACTCTATTACTGGGAAGTGACTATAAGTTTAGGTCTATACTAAGAAAATATGCAAAATTGCTTAAGCTTCTACATTTCCAATTTTTGCTGTATTTTTTTGCAATAAACTCCATATATCCTATTAAGCCTCAAAATGTCATTTTTTTCTATCCCCCTATCAAACTGTTTGTCATTCTGTTGCAGGAGTTGGTTTATGCTGCCTTTAATTTAATTGAGAATGCTTGATCAATAAGGTCAATTTTATGGCAAATCATTAGTTATCATTATGTAGATTGTCATGGATTTGCCATGAAAAGTGAAAGGAGGAAATTGCTGAATTGATTTTCTAGAGCATAGTGCACTTACAACTTTTCTGTAACTTTTCTGGGAGTAAACGGTATAGTTCACAGGGTACTTACCTAGCATGTGTTGAGACCCTGAGTTTGACCTCTAGATTTATATATCTATACCACTATTTGTATGTCTATCTTTATCTATCTCTATATCATCTATATTATATAAACATATCTATATCTACCTATATATCTATATCTAATCTATATCTGCGTGTGTGTGTGTGTGTGTGTGTGTGTGTGTGTGTACTTTATGCAGAGTGACTTCCTGCCAGGTCTTGAATTTTATACTGCAATTTCTCCAGGAATCTAGAAATATGTATATTTAGCTGGGTGTACTAAAATGATCAAATTTTAACATTATAATCTGTGAAGTATTTGAGCTAAAAAAAAGATCATCAACATAGCCATCAGTGGCATCCCAGTAGATAGCAAGTATGGAAATAACACTGGAAGAAGCAAATTGAAATGAAAAATCCTGTTTCCAGAAAACAGATTAGTTACTAAGGAGGGTTAGTGAGGAAGGCTGCAAGTATCTCTCACTCTCTTGTTCTGGAGACTTCAGTGTATGTTGGATGCTGCACACACACACACACACACACACACACACACACACACACCTTGCCTTAAAAAACACCATATGATGTTAAAACTGCTAATATCTTACAGTGTGATTTTATATGGATGAACACTTTTTCTAGAAGTAATCAAGTTAAAATAAAGAATGGGTCTTAGTCAAACTGGACTTGAGTCCTTATGAAAACCAAAAAGGAAATTTGAAATCAGACAGAAGAGACACACAGAAGATGGGTACCTGTTAGCCAAGAAAAGGAAACTTGGGGAAGATCTCAACAGTATTCCAAATGATCCCATTCTTCTAATGCCTTTATCTTAGCCTCTGATCTCCAGAACTATGAGAAAATAAAGTTTTATTGCTTAAAATTCATCAGATTTGTAACTCATTTCATGGCTTTCATAGTAAACTAATATAGCCTATAAACTCTCATTAAAATTTCATTGTAAAAATTTGTGCCTCTGTGTGCGTGTGTGTGTGTGCGCGCGCGCGAGAGTTGGGGCTGACACGCAAAGAGATGAGGGAGAGAAAACTGTAATCAGAATATGTTGTATGAAAGTAAACTTATTTTCAATTAAAAAACTGCCACATAGAAGCTCCCCAAACATCAGCATACAAAGAACTGTGGGTTTGTGTTAACCTTTTCACTGAATTTAAGAATATAAAATCTAAAGATACCAAGGGTATTATTAGATTTGCATCAAACATTTGTAATCAAAGATTCAAATGTATCTGATTGGAAGAATTGATTTCCATATATGTCTTTTAAGAAGAAAACTGTTCTTTGTGTTGATGGGACTAAGCCATAGAGTTTGGCAAAGCTGACTCTGAATGTTAAGTAAGCCAAAAGTGAGGAACTAAGATTTATAGGAATCGAGTCAAATGGTGTCTGTTCTACTATGGGACTCTGGCGTTTTGAGTTATAAAATGGCAATATGAATACATCATAGAGATTTATCCTGAACTAGCTTGCATCTGGATCAAAGGTGATCCATCAGATGTGTCATTTTGTATTGAAGTACATAAACTCTATGTTCTGCCTTGTGGATTTTGTGAGCATGTGCAATGTAGCTGAGATCAATCTTTGATGGTGGTTGGTATAAAGAGTGAGCTCTTTTGTTTAGGAATAATAAGCCAACACCCATATCATTGATTCTTCTGGATGTTAGACCTATTAATTATTAATAAATAGAGAGGTATTACATTTGGAATCAGGGCCAGCTCTGAGTCATAGGATGAAGAAAGAGGATGATTTCTGGGAGTCTTTGACAATTTTAGGTATTTTATTAAGAATCCAGAAGTCCCCAGGTACATAGTGATGGTTAGAGCTGATTAAGTGCTTTACTTGTGAGACATCATAGATTACACAAAGCTTTGTCTTCATGTTGAAATCCATTCTCTGATATTAATACTATTATTACTCTCAATATGCAGAAGCAACTGATGCAGTTAAGTGTCACACAGTAATGAGTGCTGGAGCAAGGACTTGAATCAAGTCTGATAAAGAACTGATCTTCCTAAATATCAATCTTGTACGAGTCAGAATTCTCCATCAAATCCCTCTTGCTCAGTCCCTAATAATGCCATGGTGGGTCACAGTGCTCTCTCTGTTGCTTAAAGAATATTTGCATAACTTAACATTAAGTAGAAAGAAGTGAAACTGATCCCTTTCATTCGACCAGGTTGCCCTGTCCAGCCTTGATATGAGATTCTGTGACTAGTCTTATTGGAATTTGTTATTCTGTGTCTGGTTGATATCCCTGGGAAGGCTGCTCTTTTCTGAAGGGAAACTGAGGAGCAGTGGGTCTGAGGGAATAGAGGAGGTAGGGAGATGGGACTAAGAGGACCAATGTGGTAAGGGTATAATACATGAAAAAAGAATAAATATAAAAAGTAAAAATGAGAGAATATTTTTTTCATGATGAAATGTGTACTCTTAACAAACTTAAGTGAGTAGAGGAGTAAGTGGGTGCATCCATTACATTGCATGAAATCCTCAAAGAACTGAACATGAGGGGAAAATGTGTAATCATAGACAACTAATGAACTGCTAATATATTATCATCTATAAATACCATTGTTGGCTTAAGTACTTTCTGAAGATGCCTTCTAGGTTTAAGCCATTATCCTTCTTTCCACAATACGAAAATCTTTAATGCTCTGTGTATGCTTAGTCCTCTATTGAACTTTTTATTATTTTTCATTTTTTTATTATTTGAGAACTTTATATTTCCTAAAGTAAAATGTAATCATATAGACTTGCCATTTATCCCTTCCAATCTTTCCTACTTTCATATCATTTTGTGGTTTTTTTTTAATGTTTGTTTTTCTGTTGAGTAGACTGTGTATAAGTCTTATTCAGGTAACCACAGCTGTTTTGAGGTCACGAGTGCAGTGGCCTTGTCATGCCCAGAGCACAGCATTTCACTGAACTCTTCTCTGTCCTGTAAGGCTTGCATTCCTTCCGCCTTCTCTTCCATAATGTTTGCTGAGCCTTGGGAGTGATGGGCTCAGTATAAATAGTCCATTGTCTCACTGAGAATAAACATTCAGTCACAGTCCCAGCACTTTGATCAGCTATGCATCTCTCATTGGCTTGTGTCCTCTGCAAAAAGAATCCTATGACCAAGGTTTAGAGGATCCCAAATCTATGGATATGCATAAATGTTTATAACGTAACTGACCACATGGCCCAATTAGCCCAATAAGAAATTGTGTAGTAGGACCTATGATTTCCACAGCCATAGAATTTTGACCAAGATAATGGTCTCAGATATAAAACTATTTTCTGTGGAAAATGCCTCAAATCCAATCAGAAAACATTTACCCTTATAAGAGCCATGCCACTATTGCCTGGAAAGTCAGTATTGAACCATGCCACATCCAGCATTGGATAAGATTGTCCCCACTTAACCCCCAGTAGCTGGCTGGCATTATGCCTCTGACACTAAGAGTTCACCAGTAGGACTAAGTGGCTAGTGGGGGATACAAAATCAGGACAGATATAGGAACTAACAAGTGATTTATTCACATCAGTCTCTTCATCTAGAAAAGGACTATTAAGAGCACATACCTGGTAGGGTCAATGACATACCTTCTTAGTTAAATACTTGGAAAAGGGCAAGTGGTCAGGAGCTATAGCTTAAATGGCAAGTTAGTTGTTAGAGTGATCAAGTCTGTTATTAACTTTCTGGAGTCTTCAAGGAGTCTAGAGTTATAGATGATTCATCCCATCATGACTACTTTCTCATGAGGTATTTGATTGAAAGTGCAGCGCTTTAACTTTGTATTCTACAGACACTTGTGTGTCAGTAAAAGCCAGGCAGTATTTATATCTGGCAGTATATCACCCATGTGTTCATTTATGCATGCAGACTTTCACCCCCTCTAAGCTGTGCAAAAAATAGGCACTTTAATAGTCTGAAGCAAGAGGGATATTAGCTCCATGAATCTTTATTCTAAATTACATTTCTGAGTTAGTAGTGTCAACATAGTAGAACATGTTAAGTGAGATTGTAATCCCCAGTAGGGCTATTGACGTTGGTTACAAATAAATTGCTGGTGCAGGTGATGATAGTGAAGTCCATGCCATCTTTTATTTAGCACAGAATTTTTCTTGTTAACAGCTCTTTCTGAATGCTTTCCTTTCTTCTGTTTCACATCAATCATACTGACACATTGCTCAGTCTCTCTTTCTCTTTCTCAGTGGATGTGTGAGTACATGCATGAATGTGTGTGCATGCATGTGTGAGCATGTCTGTGAGTGCATGTGTGTGTGTGTATGTGTGTGTGTGTGTGTGTGTGTGTGTGTGTGTGTGTGTGTGTGTGTGTTTGGGCATGCAGCTTTTGTTCAAACAGACAGTTGTTTGGGCTCAGAGTAGCTGAAGCATCTAGACGTGCAATTGAATGCTATTTGCTTTAATCCACTTACTTTGTGTTGTTATGTTATTAGTCACAACCCAAGAACAAAGGCCAGAATTACTTCTTGTATTAGGAGAAAGATCACAGGACCCAGTACAAGAAGTCTCAGGCTAAGGCCTCCTTAGTCCTCTTAACAGTAATACAGCCTTGGGCAGAATTAGGATCAATTGACACAATGTGTTTAGAATCATTATATAGATTGGAGAAACTCACGTTCAAAGAATACTCAACTTCCTCATATATTGGTCAAGTAATTTTTGCCTTCTGGAAAGGAAGTTAAAAGAAAAAAACAAAGATAAATAGAGCTTATTACCCCAGATTTCAGGGCAAAAATAATAATAGTAAAGATATAGCAAGTATAGACAATATTCTACAAACTTCCATGTGCTTCTGTGTCTTTAAACCTAGAAAGGAAAAATATTGCTTTTTCTTCATTTTATAAAATGGAGCCACTTCTAACCATAGATGGGGAGTTAACAAATTTCTTCCTGGGCCTAGAACATCAAGAGTTAACTCTAGACAGTTCAGTTCTAGAAGCTGTGTTTTTCCTCTCAGAGCATTATTATTAATCAGTAGCTGTGGTTTTGGTTTTCTGTAAGATGGGGTTGGCATGACCTACCTTAAAACTTGCATGGAGACCAAGACACTGTGTGAGGCATTTAATAGTGTTGACTTATGTTCAGTCCTGAATAAATAGTAAGAGTACTTGCTTTTATTCTGCTGTACCATATATGTCATCAAATGAGAACTGAAAGAAAGAGAGAGTTAATTGGCACAATATGTTCCCCAAGTCTTAATTCCTGCGAACTCATCCAGAGGAGCCCTTTTTCTTGGAATATATCCTTAAAAGTTTAAGATTATCTGGTTGCTTCTTGATGTAGACTACTTGTTACAACAACTGAAAGTGTATTATAATAAAAAATTATATATGTGTGTGTGTTGTATATTTACTGGCATGTATCAATGCAATGGAAAACCAATTTCTGAATATAAAGAAGTCCTATTCTTTTATTGTTTTCCTTCAGGTGGCTTTGTTCTGAGTAACCACTAAGGGGAAGGAATTTTCTAAGCTTCATGTTCCATCCTCTTCTCTCTTCTTCTTCTTCTTCTTCTTCTTCTTCTTCTTCTTCTTCTTCTTCTTTTCTACACAAGGTTTCTCTGTGTAGCCCTGGCTGTCCTGGAACTCACTCTGTAGATCACACTGGCCTCAAACTCAGGAATTCACCTGCCTCTGTCTCCCAAGTCCTGGGATTAAAGGCATGTGCCACCATGGCTCTGCCTTCCTCTCCCTTCTTGTCTTCAGTGCAGAGTTTCACAAAAATCCCATAGCTTTTTGTTTTCTTTTGTGGTTTAGGTATTTAGGTTTCAAATAAATTTCAATATGCCTCATAAATAAAAATAAAGCTTACTAACCTGCTTGATTATCAACATTCTATCCATCAGACCATGAAGTACTGCTATTACTACTAACTATAATGACTGACTCTCCCTCTTATTGCCTCTCTGTAGTAGTCACATACATTGATACAGGCTCTTGCATACATTTTCTGATTTAAATGCTAGAAGCTCCTATAATGGGCATTTGCATGCCTACATGCAACTCATTCTGCTCACTATTTCTTTATGTGCTCTGAGATGACCTTTGACTACCTGCTAGATTGAGTTCCTTCTTGGCATCCTTCCTTCCTTTCGTCTGAGGAGTATATTTATAATTAGGAATTAAATTTGGCCATCTAGTCTGATAGGCAAAGATAGAAGCTCACTTGTTTTCAAGAGATGTTTTAGTGAGCTGACATTTTGTTGGGCTGGTTTCTGTAACAGTTGAAATGCCTTTTGTCAACACCCAGCTGATTAAATTGCAAGCTTATGATGTTTTCAGATCCAAAATGAAAGTTACACATTCTTGGTCTTTTAGTGGCCTCATAAAAGTCAAATATTTAATCTCAGAAGAAAATTTAGAAGATGGCAGTAAAACCTTAATGACATGCCACATAAATAATAGAAGTCCCTTTGCAGGAAATGACTTGTTATGAGGTTTCTTCAAAGAAATAAGACATAAAGCACAACATTTTACAAATCTAAAATAACCAGTAAGCAATATGCTTCAAAAACAAAGCTTGGTAACAGTAGTCAAGAGAAGTTAGGCCACTATCTAGGTCAATGTTACTTTCCCAAAATATTAGACATGTATCAGCAAAATTATACTTGTTTAAAAATTGCATGACTTAATTACATTTAGCTAATGAAAACTGAGGAATTACCTGGCCATAGCAAAGAGATGATTTTCTTTCTGAGTCTTTTCCCCAGTCTTTTTGCATGACTAGTACCTCCTGTTTATGTTGTACATGTGAATAAAAATGCACAGGTTGAAGGGCCAACGATTGTTTCTCTCTGCTGAATACAAGGAACTCTTCAAATGTAAGCCCTTCTCATCATATTATTCTTGTTTGAAAGAGTAATTGATAAAGAGAAAAGATCAGTCCTAGGTTGTTAAAATGAGATAGGAAAATGTATGCCCTATCATCATTTCCTTTTAGGATTCTATTCACTCCAAAATGCCCTCATTTGCCAGTATAGAAATAATGTAATTGCTCAAATTGTATTGAGTCTGCAAAGAACATTTTGCTAAGGACATGACATTTGTGCAACCCCTATGGCAGATGCTGATGTCCAAGATTTGTGTAAGATGAATAGTGCATTTGGCTTCTACTCTCCGCATATAGATCTTATCCCAGATATAAAATGATTATTGTTGGTTAGGGTGATTATACTTACAAAGTTAGGTCAAAAAGCATGTTTAGGGATAGTTCTTCTAATTTCTCCTTGGAAACTTAAATTGTATTATTTTCTAAAGGAGAAGGGTAATATTTGTTTATTGGCCAAATGAGAAATATTAACTGGTCTTGGTACTGTCTTTGGGTAAGATGTAGTTAATCACAAAATTACCTTATGTCTAGTTATAACCTAGAAGGATCTAGCCTGAGAAAAGCTTATAACATAGCTGAAATGCCCCTGTACTTCTAGAGATACTGATGTCCTTAACAAGCTAAGGTCCCTCCCAGGCTTTCACATCAGGTCTTATAAGAATATATTTACATTATCTATTAATGCTGATATATTTCTTCTACTAGGAATGAAAGCAACTGAATGAGCATGTCTGTATTTCTTTTCTTTCTTCTTAGCTTACTCATGATCTTCTGCTCTGGCCTTAATTGGTAGTTATTGCATGATGCTATGGAGAAGTACACAGTCCTCCTTGCCCACATGCTGAAGTGTAACACCATGGACAAACATGTGGCACACTGGGTCTCTTTTGTACTCTGTACAATGAGACAGTATTAGTTCATATAACTTTCTTTCAGGATTGTTATAAAGGTTTTTAAATATTTCATTAGCTTTTTGGTATTGTTATTGTTGGTGTTTGGTGGTGGTGGTGGTGGTGGTGGTGGTGGTGGTGGTGGTGGTGATAGTGTGTGTGTGTGTGTGTGAATGTGTGTGTTGCATGCTTATGACTGTGTGGATGCATTATGCTTGCCCATGTGGAAACTAGATCTTTCTCCGTCTCATTCTGTCTTATTGTAGTGAAACAGGTTGGCTCACTGAACCAGAGTCTCTTCCTTTCAGCTGTGTTGCTTGTCCAGCAACGTTCTAGGATCTGCCACTCTCTTCACCCCTCCCTCAATGCTGGGGTTAAACACAAGTACCACTACACAAAGTTTTTGTACCACACCAAGATTTTATACCATACCAAACTGGGAACTTGAACATAGGACCTCATGCTTCCAGAACAACCAATTTAACTCATGTGGCCATTTCCTAAGCCCCTGTTGTACACTACATGTTTATCAAATTTCAGTTCCCTGGTGTGTACAATTTTTAATAGTAAAACCAGGATAATCTCTAACAAACTAGAACAAAGAGGATGCCCTCTGTGTTAGACTTGCTGCTTATGTTTCCTGTGCTGTGGCCCATTTTCTTCCTGGAGTAACTCTGAAACTCCAAATAATGACAGCAATAGTTTTCCATCAGGACAGACTTATCAGTCCATGCAATGTAGCACAGTTGGTTCTTACAGAGCTAAGCGCTTATTCCTCATTCTTCCTTTTATTCTTATGATTATTTACAAAGTCTTTGCTGTAGTCCTGGAGGGAAAAAAACATGCACTCAATAATTATTGATTACTTTCTTGGCTCCTATATATAAGATTATTCTGTTTTTCTGATAAAGTTTGTAGTTCTTTCTGCCTTTTCATCCTTTTTAAAAAGCATTCTTTACTGTTCTGCCCAGTCCAGACACAGATGGCCCTTGCCTGAATCTCCAAACATTCTTTCCTATTTGTTTCTTAATTGTGTTTTGAAACTCACAGAGTAGTAAAAATCCTCTATGCAAGTCCAGGAAAAGGGCAAAGGTCAGAGATTATGATTTACACGTATCTACTATCTATATGATACAGTTCATAGTGTGTGTGCGTGTGCAATTTATGACATCCTGATGAGAACAGCGCTTGAGTATGCTTCAGCACTTAGGGTTGTGAAAATTCCCCATGCACACCTGAAGAAATGGCAAAGCTCAATGGTCAGGCCTTCCGTCGAAGTATATTCCATTACATATGTTACAGTTCATATTGTACTGTACACACCGTGAAGTCCCTGAACAGGGAAAGAGAAACTCTCTAGGCTAATCTGTAAAATGTCTTCCTGATATTCTTCTTGTGAGTCAAAACCAACAGTGAGCTTCCCCACAGCAAAGAGTATAACAATGAAAAATGTCATTATATAAACAACTAAATTAGATGACATTTATTTCTTTCCCATTGTGTCTCCTTCAACAATAACCAGGTGGCCTAATTAAAATCCGCCTCCTCTACCACCTCTTCCAGTCTCAGGAAAAGGGGCACAATAACCCTTAGTTTCTGGCTTCGTTGCTGGCATCTGCTTGGAGTATGTGTGGATGTTGTCTGGGTGGGAACTGCTCTCATCTTCAGAACCATGAGATCCCTATGCTGATCCTTTTATTTCTCATGCCATCTCCTTAAGCTCCTACTTTTCCTTGGAACACATGGCTGGCTCCTAACTCCTAGCAAAACAGCCAGAGGACTACTTCAATGCTCCTTTACTGCACTTCTGAAACCCAACAAATGTCTGCACAAAATCTATGGCTAACCTCGGTGTACTTAAAAATACTTGCTGAATGCAAAACTCTCTAGCATCCATAAGTATTTTATCTTCTCAGTCCATCAATGCTATGGTTTTTTGGTGTTGGATTGTAGTACCTGCCTATCATGAGGGTCTTAATTCCACATCCTCCTCTCCATATTCATCCCATTGCACCACTAAGTCCTGTTGACGTGTTCAAAGAATGTAGCATAGTAAAGTTAACACGGAAGGCAAGACTCCTTATTTATATCTGATCTCAATGTTTATTATGGCTAATCCTGATGGATTTGTGACTTTTATGGAACCCACACTGGAGTGTCTTCAGATATTATTATTAAGTAATATATAATGCTTTTCAAGAAATAAAAATCTTTGGTCTCCACTTTTTTGTTCTTAACTTCATACATATGTATAAAAATACATGTAAATAAATATATTTATAAATGTAAGTTTTTATATATTTATATAGAATATAAATATGAATTAAAATATATTTCTGTGTAAGACATATAACTGGAAGGAGTTCCCCAAACTATGTTAGTCTTAACTTATGAGGGTTTTCATCATATACCACAATTTTTTAAGTTGTTATGGAAAATGCTAACTTATAATTCTTTAATTAAACAAAGGAGATAAACATTGGAATAGCAGGCAGTATTTGGTTGGGCTTGCAGTATTAGTCAATCTTAGAGGGACCAACCATTCCAGTTTGCCTGGTTTGGAACCAATTGTAGAACTGGAAACTTCCTACCCCACGGAAACTTCCTGGGAGTTTTTACTTCTGGGAAAAATTGGAAGATTGTCCACACTAATCTAAATATAATACTAATTCCCATGTCACATAGAAACTGTGATGACATATCCATATCTTCTTTAACCTCCTGTTAACTTCTAGAAATGCATTCACTATTTAACAGGGTTTAGAGATCCATTTATGGATGTTGAACACATGGCTAGGGCAGGAGGGCTAGGACATTTAGAACATTTATGAGAATATCCTTTGACTTTTCATAATGAGGTCAAGACATCTTTGAAACACCAGGCTTGTCTTTAGAGTGCCTACTGCTTAATCTCAAGTGGCCACCTAAGGATTTCTGCAAGATCTTCCAGTAAGACCTTGGATACTTTCTCAGCTCTGTCTTCCTAGGGCCCACAAATGAGTTCTAGCTCAGCTTTGCATTTCTTTGTCTTCACAATCATGGGGAAAAAAACCTTAAAATTCTATAGACAGTGTGTTTTCCGAAGAGTGACTTTTACGGAGGATGCTAATGACCATGTTCCTTAATTTACATCATCACAGATGTGAATGTCCCTCCTATAACTGAGAGGAGCTCACCTTTTAAACTCTGCATGCATTGTTTTGGGGGTTAATTGGTTTATTTTCCTTTTCTTTCTTGTTTGTCTCTGTGTGTTCATGTGCATGTGAACACACACAAACTTTTTAAGTGGAATATCATTCTTTTGCTCTGTTCCTTGTTCTCTTGTCTTTGCTCAGTTACCATGGGAACACCTCTGCCTCTCTAGGAAGAGGTTAGTGACATCAAGCAGTGGGGTTTGAAGTTAGTTTGTGGCTTGGGTTTGAAGTCATGCTCAGGTCTCAGATATACAGGATACTGTGTGGTATGATAGTTTATTCCGGCATCTGCTATACATGATGTGTCACTCATTCTTAAAATGAGCCAAGGCACTTAGGAGGTAAGCCCTACTGCTTTCATCTCTTGTCACCAGGACTCAGCACTTCCTTCAGATTAGACAAAATAACGGAAAATGTCCCTGGATGCTTAATTCATCTTGGAACAAGGAGTCAAGAGCTGTTAGTAGGAAGTGTATTAAAAGAGATGGAGAGATTTGGTATGTGGTGGGGGCATACGTGGTGTCAGTTGCATAGTGCTTATTCTCACTGATTCTGCTTTCATTAGCATCTCCCTCAACTCGCCCATCATTCTCCTTACTGAACTGCCCTACCTTCATATACTTCCATCTGTATCCCACTAACCTTTTTAAATCCCTATTCCCTGCACAAAGATTCTAAAAATGTTCCTAAAATTAAAATAAAATTATATGTCTACTTTCTTCATAAGGAGTAGAGGGAAGAAAGCCGTTTGTAACTTAGGAAGTAAATGGAAGATAGATTTCAAGCCCAGAATGCACTAATGTACACTAATATACCACCTGGATTTGTGGCTTTATGTTAAGTCACTGTATTTGTTTAATGCATAATTCTCTTCCTAATCACATTAGACTCGATGGGAGAACATGTGTATTGGTTTCTATAGTTGAAAATGCCACGTGCCTATTTTCTTCTACAAGGTGTTTTGTTTTTAGGTAGTTAAGACAACTCTTTTAAAATAGACCCATTCTTTTTAAGTCTAATTGGTTTATACAAACATTAAGTATTTTTCCATTTTTCTGCTTCATGGAAGTCACCTTTCAAGTAAAAGCAGAGGTGACTGTTCTCGCCAATTTTTAAGTAACTGGCTCACAAGAATGATTCCCTACAGAGCTATTTTGTGTGTAGATTCCCTCTGGGTTTAGATGTGGGAGAGGAATTTCAGTGTATTTTAGAGCAGTCATTTGCTCTAATAATTAGCATCATAGTACAGCATGTGGTCTGTTGCCTGTTGAGGCCTAGATATCTATACATAACAGATTTTTTTCCACATTTGCTACTGGGCTGATTGTGTGCATTGTTCCTGGGTTTGAACAAAATTGAATTATTTTTAAATCAAAACCATTGTTTTCCTGGTAATGATTAGTATTTGTTCTATGAATATTATTAAGCAACTACTGTGTGCTAACAGGGCAAAGGTGAAAGAGTAACATTGGCTCTCAAACCAAGCTTTCTTAGATTTGCTGTAGAATAGATGCTCAGTTAAGTGACTCCTGTAGCTGAAGTTGTAGTTAATCAAACCTTGGAGAAAAATTATCATTCATATGAGATTTAGTTATTGACTTCTTTAAAAAGAGCCATATTTGGAGGATGTGGAGGAGGATTTAGTGATGAAGCGCTTGTGATACAAGTATGGAGACCTGAGTTCAGATTCCTTGAATCCACATAGAATTAGATACAGTAACATGTTCATGTGTAAATCTTGGTCTCTCTACTGCAAGATAGGAAGTAGAGACAGGAGACTCTCTTAAAGGTTACAGTTCAACTATTCTGTTAGACATTGTGCTGAACCACAAGACACAGTGGCTTAAACAAAGTGGACAGAGTTGAATGAGAACCCAAGTTACTTTTTGACCTCCACACAAGTACCATGGCATGCATGGACCGGTACAAACTCAAATCATGCACATATGTACAAAAGACATAAAATCAGCTACATTTAAGTTAGACATTCTGAGTATGAATCATTAACTTTTCCCCGATAAATCTTGGCATCTAGAGATTGACAGACAGACTCATTTGGCTATCATCTCTTTCAATGGTATGACATTAGAAAATTTAAATAATGGTATTTTGGAATCTCACTATTCTTATCTTTAAACTAGAGGACTATTCTGATTTGAATATTAAAATGATGTGTAAAGATCTGACCAATTTTGTTGCTCAATAAACAGTAGTGGACTTCTTAGTGTTTAAACTAGCATAAGAATATCATGCAAGCTCTAGCTCTTTAAATATGAATGAGGAAGAGGAATCACTTGTATCTATGTTATTAGAGTTGATAGTTGTGATCATACTGTGCAAGAAAGATTGTTCTTCTCTGGAGGGTAATTTAATTACAATGATAGTACTTGGAAGAGGTAATATGCTAGATGAAATCATCAATGGCCTCCAAGTGTTAACAAGGTTCTGGGAAAGGAGCCATTTAATCAATCCTAAGATAAAGCATAACACAGAAAGAGTGTGATATTGAGATAGCTGGTTGTTGGTTAACCTTAGCATGCTCCTTTCAACCCATTTGTCCTATGACCTGATTTCTAACTCAAGTTTCTATGGAATTCATTGCTGCTAAACCCAATTGACAGACTCTCTTATTATATATTGAATGCTCCCTACTGCTCCCTCACCTCCACCAAAAATTGATAAAAAGTGTATATAATCAGTAGATTACAGGATGCCATGAAAGACAAAGGATTAACCCATGTATGAGATGGTTATCACAGCAAACTGATTTTGACAGATGACTTTGAGAGTAATGAGCAGATATAAGGACATTGTGTGGTTTTGCTTGAGCATAGACACCATGTTTCTAGCAATCCCGAGAATGAGACAGTGGGCCTGAAGACTAAGCAGCATAGTTAAAGAGTCCACAATCCTCCTATTATTTAATTGTTAAAACTTCCAGGGTTTGAAGGGCTATGAGTATAAATTTTGTACTTTTTTTTTTTTTTTTTTCGAGACAGGGTTTTCTCTGTGTAGCCCTGGCTGTCCTGGTACTCACTCTGTAGACCAGGCTGGCCTCGAACTCAGAAATCCACCTGCCTCTGCTTCCCAAGTGCTGGGATTAAAGGCGTGCGCCACCACTGCCCGGCTTGAATTTTGTACTTTTAAATCACCCTTTAAAGAAGTATAGTGCTTGGAAATATGTTTCTTTGGCTGGCTGGCCAGTCATGTTTGAGGTCCTTCATCTCTTTTGCAGTTCAAACTATTTGGTTAATCTCAGTACAGGCTGAAATTACATAATCATTTTAACAGATTAAAAAGTATGATAAGTTATTGTAAAGAAATTTGTCTGAAGTGGATGTAGTGGCACATTCATCTCAGAATGCTCATGAGGCTGAGACAGGAGGACTACAACTTCAAATTTGGACTACATGCCAGGATGCTGTTTCAAAACAAAGGAACACAACTCTTCAAAGGTTAAGGGCAAAACAGCCTTGTATAACCTAAATGATTAGGCATACAACATAAAGTGTGCATAACATTGCTAAATAAGTTTTTCTCAAATAGAACCCAAATAAAAAGTACAACCCATATCCTACATTTAAATATTCTATGAAAGTGTGGGGGAAAGGCATTGTGATTGTTTAGCATAGCTGTAAGAGGAAGGGGAGGCTGTGACACAGATACAAAAAAGGCAGACCCAGGCACTGTGTGCAAAGACACTGGCAGCGTGAAGGTCACCATTCTCCCCTGCTCAGAAACCAGGCTCCCGCTCCATACCTCTCAGCCCATTAACTTTACCGTGACTACATTGCAGAGCAGAGTGGCATCTGCCCCTATTTCAGGATGCCAAATAACATTTCCATCCACAGAGTCCTGGCAGAACAAGGTTTAGATTAGGGCAGTAGATAAAAATATGGAGGGTATATTTTGAGATGTATGTGATAGATGAAAATGGTAAGGGACCATTTAAAATCATCTTTTTTTAGTATTTCCTAGAGCAATCTGGCTCATTTAGATTGAAATATCTGTCAGAAACTATGTCTCAGTTCAATTGATCTCCACATTAAAATGTCTCTACATATTTTCCCTGTCTTTCCCTTTCCAGCTTGATAGCTATAATTAAGCTCCGTAATGGGGGCAGAACACCAACTGGAAGACCAGCTACGTGCTCTGCAGCAGCTTTCAATAGCTAAAGAGATTCTTTCCATTTTCACTGTCTCATGTATTGTTTATACCTCTCACCAAATAAATAAACAAAACTCATCGAACACAAATTATTCCTTTAAAAATCATTTTATTTTATTTCAAAGGAATACTTGTATAACACTGGTCCAAATAGTTTGGTAGAATATTTGGATTCTAAGTCCTGCATAGAATATACTAGTGCTTTTTCTCTTGCTTTGGGGAGCTTGCAACAATACAATCTTGCTAAATCTAACACCATTTTGAACTCTTCTCTGCCTGTATTCTGATAAGAAATTTATCCTGGCACAGGTTTATCTCTGGTGATAATGGACTTTGTGACTGTAAGGAAATCTTGATACAGTGAACTAGCATTGATCATTTTGACACCCACACTTTAGCAGGCATGGGAGAAAATGGGTTCTTGGAGTTGGGTGCAACATTGGAGGAGAAAGTCAGCTATCATTATGGGAGAACCCAGTGGTGGACACCTTTGAGTTTTTGTTGTGAATTTACCTCTATGTCTCTCCCTCTTTCCTCTTCTCCTTTCTTATTTTCCTTCAACAGTCTCTCATTTGTTGTTTCAAGTTACTCAAGTATCTTCTAGTTCTTGCTGGTTTTACTGTCTTTCATGATTTGAAATGGAAATATGGTGAGCCTTAAATATCTTTTTGTCTCTTCACAATTCTTTCATTGGTTCCAAAGGTCCTATTGGAAGTTTAGTGATAACTGATCAGGTTCTGAGATGCAAAAATCAATGAACACCTGTCAAACCTTCATGAAGATGATTAAAAAATGTTAAGACTAGTGCTATTTCAAAAAGTTTGATTTTCATCTTAACTCAATTCCAGACCTTTCCACCTGCCTCTGAATGAATTAACTAATTCATTACACAAAGGCAAATAATCCCATGCTTTGACTTTATAAGGGAGTTATTTATAATGCCAATGTAAAAGGAGTATCAAATCAATTACATATTGAGGAACTGGATGAAATAAGCTTACATTAAAGTAAAGATCAAAAAATTTGAATAGCTAAACAGTCTGTTTACAAATATAAAATATTCCATTTCCAAGAAATCAATTTAGTGAAAATGAAATATTTAGGCTAAATAAGTGCAAAGAGAATTGTAAAAAGTCGTGTCTCATTTATATACATTTGTATTACATGTTGAATATCTCATTAGAATAATGGTTTTCAAATTTTATTTTTCCTTTCAAGAGTACACAGATCTGCAGGTGCTAAATGAGAGTTTTTTAGCTATTGAAAATGCAATTTGCTTAGGTAAATTAGTAGAGACCCTTTGCTTTCATGGCTGAATATGAATTCCCCTACTTGCCATTCAAAGATCTCAAAGTCCCCCATGCTTATAAATCATAATGTCTGCATTCTTCATCAATCTACAGTCTTAGCTAGTTTATTATAAAATGTAGAACAGGCTATGTTTTTGACATGGTGTAAAAAATGTGTCCTCCAAAATATTCTGCTTTAATATTTATAGTAGGAAAAGAAAAGGACAGTGGTGTGTAGTGGGCTTAAGTCTGTGTGGTGCTTCCTATGATAGGTTTGACCTAGGTAGTGGAGAACTCGGAGATCCATTGACCAGGACAATGGAGTTCCCTTTGGTATATTTCTTTCTAGAAGTCTGAAGATACCTATGCAGACTGAGTAGAGAACAGAGAGAGGGAGAGTAAAATTACAACATTTCTACTTGGCCAAGTTCATGGGAAAGACTACAGAAAGTAGAGTTGCCTTTGGAACAAAAGCTGATGATTCCATCTTCTTCCCGTGAATGATTATCTTCTGAATCATTAAATATGATGCATGTGGATTTTTCAAATTTGCATTTGCTCTAATTGTGTTCACAAGAACTTTATTTGTGAAAGCATCTAGGGTAGATACATATTGACTATATAGACACTCGATGTTTACACTTGTGTGAGGATGTATGGGACACAGGTGGCACTGTTTGTATGAAGATCAGAGAACGAATTTTCAGTCAGTTCCTTTCCTCCAGCACACGGATCCTGGGGTTGGAACTGAGGTCACCTGTAGGCATTTGATGGCAAGTACCTTCACCAGCTGAGCCGGCTCACCAACATCGTGTCATATTTTAAAAACTCTCTTCAAAATTTTTACAAAATTGCACATTTAAAACTGGTATTTCTTCAAGGGAGATTAAGATTGGTGGTTTTCTGGTTATATAGATCAAATGGAATTTTGTTCAATAAATGTTTATTAAGCATTTATGATAAAACAGCTTCTACAGTCTAATAAAAATGATTCAAATGGATCAGACAAGGGCCTATCTCATCAAATCTTCTGTGTATAAAAAGATATTCAACATGATGTGACTAACTCCAGGAGAATCTTTTCTCCTTGCTACTATAAATATTGAAGTAGGGTTTTGGGGAGGAATCTTTATAAGAAAAACTCTCAAAAAATAAACTATTTTGGATTTTTACAATAAAATATTTCTATTGTCCCAGGAGTCCTGGGATTTCCTCATAAATAATTTATCATGTAGATATTTATTCTTGATTTAAACATTTTTAATCTGCCCTTTCCCATTCTTACTTGACTGTTTTCACATCACATCTCCTTTATATTGCTGGTGAATAGAATTCCTACTATTACATTTATAATTGTGTTACAAAAATCCAAAAACCTCTTATTTTTGTTATTTTCTACTTTTAGGGGGGGTGTCTCTGCCCTTATTACAGAGACAAAGCATGTGTATAATACATAGAAGAGCCTTGAATTATAGAAACTTCCTGCTAGGATGTATTGTTTGAGACGGAATTGATTATAGTAACACATATCGTTTTAACTTTTCTATACCAAGATTAAAAATGCCTTTCAACAACTGGATGAATAATCAGTTTCTAGAAGCTGAATAGATTTAAGGACTTAAGTCCTCAGTCCTATTAATAAAATAGTGTATGTTTTATTGAGCAGCTGCCGTACTAGACGGTACAGGTAATTTTATTTTTGCATTTCAGTCAAAGGCCTATAGATTAGATTCATATTCTACACATCATCTTTAACTCAATTTCAAAACTTCTATTTCTCTATCTATCTGTTCACTTATATATGGAAGAGACAGAAGAGATAATAGGAAGCCAGTTTGGGAAACAGATAAAATTTTCAGATTTCACACTCTTATTTCATGCCTCATGGAAGAAAGCTATGCAGATGGAAAAAGGAATAAGGGTTTATATTGGTTGAGCACTAATGTTCATCCTAGGTACAGAGCCTTTATTTGCACTACTTTTATATCTTCTCCACAAATAAGCTAACATGTATTTCTCATTTTACAGATGAGGGACCAAACAACCTTAGCAAGCTCATTGTTCTAGCAAAGGACAGGTTCAGTACTTGAGGATGATCACACTGGTGGTTTAAACCTTGTTGGGGGAAAGGAATTTGACAAGGATACTCCCCTGGTCCTACTGTATCTGGTGTGTGGGAATCTCCAATCAGAGTAAGTCCTTGAGTTGGCTCCTGGACCCTCTGAACCATCTGTTGGATATTCCATATGTGAGCAAGTCAGGGCTTCTGAAAATGCTCATCAGCACTGGGATCAACATTACCTCAGCTTTTAAGAGGCTTAGCAAAGCACATACTTTGCCAATAAAGATACAGGTTAGAATGGGTTTTCTGTGGGGACCAGAGTAATGGGACATTTTAAAATACCCTAGCTTAAAATTTTGAGTTACTGCATAATAAAGTAGCTTATTAAAACAATTAAGAGGACTAAGGCCCTGAATGAACCTAATGTTATTTCCACAATCATTTATTAAGCACGTATATTTTTCACCATAGCTGGTGCTAGCTGTTGAGGTTATTAATGTATAGGAATTATATTTTAATAAGCACAGAATATTTAAAGGAAAACTCATCTTCTTAATATTTTCTGTAAGGGACTTTAATCTCTGTCCTTGTGTACCATAATTAGACAAAACATGGTGCTCTAAACCTAGGGATTCCTGGCTCGCCTTTGGCCAGTACTCTGCACAGTATCATTGTAATTCCCGATGGAATGAAGGGCAGAGAGTTAACTTGGAAACTATCTTCCTCTGCTGTCTTTTAAGAGGTTATTTGGTTGTTGCCAGCACATTTATGCCCTTGTCAATCAATCAAACAAACAAACAAACAAACAAAAACTAGGCATTAAAAGCAATAGAAAACCACATCTTCTTACTTTCTCATTCAACATTTACTATGACAGTTCAGACAACAGATAAAACAACAGCAACAACTAAAATTTTATTAAAAGTGCTACTATCTAAAGATTTTGAGCCTCCTTTCTATGTTGCATTAATACATTTATCAGGTTAAAACTTTGTGATCTCCATTTTCTAGAGTGAAACCAAAGCCATCATATCAAAAGGTCCCTGAAGTCAGTGAACTTTCCCAGAAAGAAACATTTCACTTAACAACTTTTAGACTAATAGGTACAAAAATACATTTTTGACATTAAATAAAGCAAACTTGAAGTTGTACAAACATAGTAAAAAGATAAATGATCCAAGCAATGTTTATAAATAGTTTACAGATGGCAATTCGATAGATGTGTGGTTAGGATGAACTTGGGTGATGATATAGGACTTTTTAAAAATGGGTCAGTGTAAGAAAAATGAGACCATGAAACAAGCCTGAAGAAACAAGAGTTCCATCATGAAATGGCTGGAAGATAGGGAAAGATTTTGGAAGTAGCCAATTTGGTGGAACCTCAGGTCTATTGTATTTTGGCTTCTGTATTCATATGTGACAATTACTCATTGCTCTGTTTTATAAGAAAGGTGATTGGCAGTGACTTTAGTGTGGTGAAAAACTCTGTAAAGCCTATGAAATGTCTATGGTATATTAGGAACATTTTATTATGAATATTACTTGGGAAGTAAGTACTTGAGAATATCTTGAAAGACATTCACAGAAAGACAAAGGTTTGATAACCCGGTGGGTGGAAAAAGACAGAGACACTGAGAAATTGTCCCAGTGTGAAGGAGAATAAAATGTTACAAGGATGTTTAATTGGAATGAGAAGAGAGTTCTTACAGATCATCAGGGACAGCCTGAGGGGGAAGAGATTACTCAGCTGCTGCGGATAGAAAAATTCCACTCCTGCCTTGGCCACTGATTGAGTGACTCACCATTTGGCCAGTGGCATCTCACTTAACTTATGCATACTTTTAGGTTTTTTTTTTCCATTGAAAAATCAATATTACTATGACACATTATAGCATAAAACTCACAAGGTTAGGTTAAAAGATATAGTTTAGAACAATAGAACTGGAAGAGGTCAACATCCTTGATTCTGGAGAATCATGATTCTACATTGACATGCTTACTTGGATTATGCAAGTTTTTACTAGCATTCCCCTTGAATTGTATAGCAATTCAGGCTCATTTATTCTTTTTGATGCTTATAACCTGGGTTATTGAGCCAGATTTCTGAGCTCATATAAAATCAAAGACCAAATATCTCTGATGCATCTAATTTTAATGAATTCACTTGATACCCTCTGTATCCAACATGACTTCTCTATTATTTTTGAAAACTGGACTCTCAGAGAGACACAAACCTTTATAAGAACAGATATAGGGCCAGGCATGATACCACCTTTGAATCCCATCCCTCAGGAGGTAGAGGCAGGAAGATTATTGAGTTCTACAGCCTTGTCTATATAGTGATATCAAGTCTCATAAAAAGGGTGGTAGGGAGAACATGAGTGACATGGAAGGCATGATACATGGCTGATAATATACCTACTGACTGTCATTTACTCTGTCACTAGCCCACTGCATGTTCATTGGTCATTATCCTGCCATTGCATTTTTTTTTTTGGATTTTAGCATATCTTTCTTTTGTATTTAGCTAGCGTATTAGTTTCATTTGGAATGTTCCTGCATCCTGTTGACCTTTACATATTGTCTGATAACTTTTTTACCAATTTGCTACTCATCAGAGACAAATAAATGTGGATAAAGAAGAAGAGTCCGTCTTTGCTGTGCCTCCTTGAACCTGCCTTAATTTCTACCTCTACTATTTTGTAAGGAAAAATAGTTTTAATTTGTTGTATTAAAAAGAGGTGTTCTACTTACATCCTCACTTTTAACCCTTCCTGAGTTCACTTACTTAAATGGATCATTGCATGAATGAAGTTAATATAATTACAAACAAACGTTATGACATCCATAAAGCTCCTTGCCTAAGTGTGTAAGCTGGGATGTTTAGGCCTCCAACCTCTGCTTCTACACCATGTGCCGATCAGCTCAGCACTACCTCTGACTTCTGTTAGAAATAAAAATGAACCTTTTCTTCATATGTTCTTTCTTACTTTTAAAGAAGTATGTTTTTGCAGGATGACTTGGCTTTCTCACATTTCATATGTTACTAGTAATAAGAATGGCTAGTTTGTATGAAGGCTCTAATGTGTCCTAAGCTCTATAACACTCCATTTCTATGTGTTACCACCAATCCATTTCAAAAGACCATAAAATAAGTGTTGTTCTATTTTATCACCCAAATGTGTTGGCTGGGAACTTAAATAACATCTTCAAAGTTGCACAGAAAAGTAAAATTGTTTAACTCTTAATTCTCTCATGTCATGTGAGAAAAATATAATCAATAAGAGAATGTTTTTCTAGTCTATGCACTTGTGAAGCCTGCCTTGCTCATGTTTCTTCTTTCCCTTTACTTTTGTGTTTGCAAGGAATAGTGACTAAAATACAACGTGAAATGTGACAATACTGAATAAAAGAAGTATTTAGGGGGATGTATCAGACAGCAGCCTTGTGGCCTCTCATGTGGGGTAGGTTTCTCCTTTTATGTGAGTCTCTAAAGAGAGATATTTGTATGATTTTTGATTTTTGAATCCAAAACTTTTCATTTAAAAAACATTCATTTAAGGGACCATCAAGTGTTCATACTTCTGATAAAAAATAATTGCCATGTCTTTTTTGAGAAATGTAATAAGAATGACGTTTAAGTAGATTCCTAGGTTTAATCTTTGTCTGGTTTAGAAGGGAACTGCTCACATGGTTTTCTCAGTTTGATAGCAAGCAGATCATTGTAGTAAAACAGTGCCTGCATTTTACACTATCAATTATCTCTTGATGGCACAAAGTTGAGTGGACTATGTGGATCATTAAATAGCAGTGAATACATTGTTTGTGGGGAAAATATCATGAGACAAAGTAGTGATGCTCTTATTCATTTTGAGGAAAACTGAAATACAAACTGTACAGTAATGACATCATTATCATAGATCTACAACTTGAAATTGACAATTCATTAATTTCACTGTGTATTAGGTGTTTCTAAAACTTTTAAAAAAGTAGAATTATACATGAATGACTAAACAGCTAAATAGCTTTTAAACTGATGTTTTACTTTGTTTCACAATTAATGTACTAATACAAATGTCCATTTTAATAGTATTTAAACTGCATGCATAGTTATATACAAATTAAGCCATAGAAAAAGAGAAAGTGCCTAAACCTAAAAGCCTACTATCTTAAATTTCTAAAATGTTTCCATTTTGAAAGTAGACTCAACAATTCCTTTAAAGCATTTTTTTTTTTACACAGAACTAAAATGGTCTAATTGCCCATACAAGGTCTCTATTCTTTGCTATATACTCTTAAAAAAAAACAAAAACATTTTATTTGTTTACATTTTGAATGTTATCCCCTTCCTCTTCCTGGTCTCCCCTCCATGAACCCCCTCCCCTTGTTGCTAAGACTGTACTTCCCTTCTCCCTACCCACTCCCGCCTCACCCCTCTAGCACCCCCTTTCTCTCAGGCATCAAGGCTCCACAGGACCAAGGGCCTCCCCTCCCATTGATTTCAGATAAGGCCATCCTGTGCTGTATATATAGCAGGAGCCCTGGACCCCCATGTCTACTCTTTTGTTGGTGGTTTAGTTCCTGGGATCTCTCAGGAGTCCAGTTAATTGATACTGTTGCTCTTCCTGTGAGGTTGTTATATACTTTTAATTACATGTATGAAAGCATGTTTGTAAGTGTGGTATAAGCCATGGTATGCATATGGAGAGCAGAGGACAACTTTTAGGAGGCAGTTCTCTACTTTTCCAATCTGGGGCTCCAGGACCAATCTCAGGTTTCAGACTTGGATGGCAAGTACCTTTACCCACTAATCCATCTTAGAAACATGCTTCACTATCTTCGTAACACCCCTCCATTCACTTACACTTCTTCACAATTCACCTCACCATCCTTTTTATTTCTCTCTGATAGAATAAAATAATGCTCATGGCCAGATTCTATTTCACAAGAACTTTGCCCCATAAGGAGACCATTCATCTTCTTAATTCATTATACCTTATAGACATCTCTCATAAGAAAACTGAAGACAAATCAAAAGTACATGATGATTGTACCCAACTACACATTTCACAATTGCCCACTAATGGCATTTATAAAATATGTAGGGATACTTCTGCCTTGATTGCCAATTTTGTAGATCAAGCAATGCATTATTTTTACTTTTTTGGTTGTTTCTAAAATATTATTAGTCAAAGTAAATGTTAATAGGTTAAGAGTTTTAATATTAGCTTAAATCAATTTTTATTAGGCATATAAATATTCTAACCCCTGCTCTTGCCATCTACTCTTCAGTATCCCTTTATATCATTAATTCACAACATAACATAGAGTATTCTTTTTATTTATTTTTGTCGTGCATTATCACTTCTCCTTTCCAGGTAAGCAAAATTGAGTATCATTGATCATTCAACTGTGTAAAAACATTTTCATGGTGTGTATTAAATTATTGCCTGTGTAGAATGTCAAAACATCCCTCGAGGTTTCTCTTTTTAAAAGAATAAACTTTTTTCCTACCTTAATTCTATGATTCTGACAGTGTTCTACAGCACCTCTGATTGACCTCCACATATTCTCAACCATCGACTGATGAATGGAACATTCTTGCTAAATTCAAAAGTAGCTTGCTTATTCTAATACATAGGAATGCCCAGAGTTTCCTAAATGTAGCTTTTAGTTCTAGGACTCCTAAGTAGAGGCACAAATTTTTGCAGCTCAAGAAACACTAGTGAAATATATATTAAGAAAGCTTAATTCCAATTTTACTCTAGAAAAAAAAAGGGAATTAAAAAAAAAAGCAAAGATACTGAAGAAAGAAAAATCCTGGAATATTTGACCAGGCTGCTTGTGGCTGTTAAACAATATGTACTCATAAGAAATGTGACAAACTAATGAGACTAAGCTGAGCATTTGTTAAGGAAATGAAAACATGGCCATAAAAGATTCTGAAAAGTGCTTCACTTTCTATATTAATTCCCTATCACTTTATAATGCTACTGTTTGGTTTCTATTTACATACCAAGCTGATTCTTTTGCATCTGGATTTTGCACAATTCTTTCAATAATGTATGGTTCAGTGGCTATAATTACAGGATTGTTAAAGTTCACATTTTACTATTCATCTTGTTATCTCTAGTAATGGAAGGTTGAAATAAATGCACATAATTACATGGTTGGTGCTAAATTATTTTTATATTGCTCTCGCCAGGGTACACTTGAAAAGCAACATTTGTTTTCTGAAATTTATTTTTGGTCGTAGTGGTTCTAGTAAAATAAAAGTAATAAATACATAAATGGATTGGTCCCATGAGCTTACTATCTATAGTTTTTTCAAATTAATTCTAACTCATTCATCTCTCAAAGTTTTCTGGGGCCAGGAGCTACTTGTAGTCTGTGGAAGCAATCATGTCATGTTTCAGTACTCTGACAACAGGAGAATTTCCCTCATGGTGTATTTATCATTTTATCTGTCAGTCTACACAGCTACTGCAGAAGAACTCTGAAGTTTCCTAGCCTATGTGCCAACTTACCTTACCAGGTGTTTAAATAAGTCTGTTGTCAGCCTAAAAGAATACAATATGGTGACACTAAGGTGGCTTTTCTCTTTCTTTCTTTCTTTCTTTCTTTCTTTCTTTCTTTCTTTCTTTCTTTCTTTCTT
>JADRCD010212752.1:39470-67478 GCA_019843815.1 Montemys delectorum
TCTTTCTTTCTTTCTTTTTCTCTCTCTTTCTTTCTTTCTTTCTTTCTCTTTTTTTGTTTTCTTTTCCTTTCTTCTCTTTACTATATTAGAAAGAATGTCCTGATATCATATTTATACTCAGTGTATTTTTGGAGACATTATCTTGTCTGGTTATAGTTATTACCAGCAATTCTCCTAAAAAGAAACCCCTTATCAATGAACACATGGATTCATTCATATGGTGTATGGGTATGTATTCATATGTGTGTGTGTGTGTTTATATGAGTGAGTGAGGCACATGTACTGTGGCAAGTGTGTTGAGGTAAAGAGACAGGCTTGGGTGTCTGTCACTTTCTTTTTGTTTATGAGACAACTCTTTCTTGGTACCCATAGCTGTTTTATCGCAGTGAAGCTATCCTGTAAGCTTCCAAACATGTAGTATAGCTTCCTAATTTTACAAGGGTTCTGGAGAGCTAAATTCTAGATCAGGCTTTTGAAGGAAGCACTTTACCCACTGAGCCAACTGCTTTATCCCTTAAATATCTTTTGAAGACCTATGATGTATCAGCCACTGGGCTTTATCCTAGAATTAAGCTTGTTTGATGCTTAAAAAAAAGATTCATTACAGAAGTCCAATCATTAAATTGATTACCAATCAACCTTAACATCCTCTGATTGCATAACTGTTTCAAGTTTGCTTACTAAACAACATTTTTAATAGAATAAGAAATAAAGATTACTTAAAGAATCTATTTCAATTTTATCCAAAAAGAAATGGAAAAGAATATGAGTAAAAAAAAATATGTATGTCCAGAATTCCCCCATATCACCTCATGACCATCATTTATTTGTTGCTTGATATCAGTGCCTTAGAGTATATAAGTATATAAGTATATTAGAGTATATAAGTATAAGTCTGTTTTGTCAATGGGACATGCCTATGTGCCTCACCAGTGCACCTAGAATCATGACTCACAGCTGACCTTTCTTTTAAGGGCGACTTTGTTGTTCTTCATATGAATGTCTGTATTAAGGTTAGATTAGCTTACACACAGCAACATATTTAACCACTAACTTCAAATCTCTTAGCCATTTGCTCCTCAGTCTTCCTCAGGCATAAAACTCAGTTTAACAAATGGTATGTGTCACATTGTTTCCTCATCAAGATGTAAAACCTAAAGGAATTTTTGAGGCTTGTTTATTTTGCCTAAGAGTTGGAATTTGATCTTATGAGCATAGAGCATTCTTAGAGCAGCTGGGTTTTAACTCTCCACCTAACTAGTCTGTTTGAAAATGCATGATCATGGTTGAAAGAATAAGTCTTACTCAGTTACTTAAATGTATTTTCTTTGTTAATTCACTTATCCCTAGTTCAGCCCCTTTAACAATGGTTCTATAATATACATTGTTACTTCCTCAACTCACTATTTCCCATCTATCAAGTATCAAGCAAATATTTTATTAACACAGTTGAAGTCATTCATATGAAAATGGGGGATTCTTTAAATTGCCCAAATCCAATTAAATAGTTGTGAAGATGAATGCACATCTGCTTCTGTATGATGTAAACATGGAAGCAAGCTCATGATGTGACTTCCATGGTTCCCTTTGAGAGAAAAAAAAATATTCCTAGGGTAGGTAGATGTTGTCATTGATGTGATTTCCCAGGAAGGAATAGAGAGTTCAGAGTTCTAAGAATTATTTAATTTGACCCACATATTTGTAAAATTGCTCCCTACCCTTTTCCTCCCACTTCTCTGTCACAAACTGGGATCTCTCAAAGGTTTGGTAGGTTGCATATTTGCTATGTATGTGACAGTGATAAATATAGATGGCTCTGGAGTGTTTGCATTCTCAGTGTACTGTCGCCAGCCTAGATTTATAGCCAAGCAGTGAGGATGTTGATACTATGTGGTTCTATTAATCTAGCATATTGCTTTTATAGATTAGAACTTCTCAGATTCTACCTTTTACTTCAATACTTTAAATCACCAATGCAGAGCTATCAAATTGCTTCATGATATAAAACTGTTAAGTGGAAGATACTTGAACATTCTATTGGCTGACTGATAAATGTTCATCATTTACTCTATGCCCAACAAAATAGTAAGAACTCTAAAGATAATGTAGAAGCTTAAAGATGCTTCTATGAACATGGCTTCTTTAAAAAATAAAGCAGATAACACACATGAGAAAAACAATCAAGCTTTCTCTCTGTATGATCCTAAGAGTCTCAACTTAGCACACTACTGGTGTTATTCCTGCCAAGATTTCTTGCTTATCCCATATGTAACTTGAGTTCTCATTGTATAAATAAACTTTATGAAGAATATTTTAAAATGGAAGCCTGGTAATGATTGAAGACTCTAACACTTCCAGTATGCGCATGAACACACTGACAAAGTTGCTTTTAGAGTTCGAGGAACAGAAGTAGTGGTACACGCCTGGTACCATTGTTTTGAGATTTCCAATTTTCAGACTACTTGCATCCAAGTACTATATGCAACACTTTACGATTGTTATTGGCATTCATTTAGCGGTAAAGTTGCAACGGAATGAATGGATTGTGCGAATATGAGTGTGGCATTGAAAAGAATAGGCTTAGTGTGAAATATCAGTTATGCATTTGAAATAATTTTTTTTTTTTTTGGCATGCCACACTCTCAGAGGTTTTCTTTGATGGAGGGTGTGGTAGATAGACTGGGAATGGTGTTGGATTACTATATTCCTAGCACTAAGGACTCAGAAAACAGGAGGATTGTTGCAAGTTTGAGACAAGATTGGTTGGCAGAGGTAGTTCCAGGACATCCTAAGCTACATAGCAAAGACCATGTGTCTTGCAAAAACCGTGGGCGACACCAATAACAACAAAAGAAATTGTCATGAACACTTTCATATAAAGCTCTTTGACAATCAAAAGACAAGTGCTTGTCATATGTGGTGGTTAGACTTCAATGTCAATTTGACTAGACTAAAGATCACCTAGGAGATGGGTAAGCACACTATCTGTGCATGTCTATGAGAGTTGCCAGGGAGGGTTAACTGAGGAAGGAAACCTCACTTTAAATGTTGGAAGCTCCACCCCATAATCTCTGAAGGAAATAAAGAAGGAATAGGAGAAAACCAGGTGAATGCCAGAATCCCCTTCTCTCTGTGAAATCCTACCCCATATGTTCTTGTTCTACACAGGCACAAGTTGAAGAACCATAGATTGATTAGCCCTCTGCAATCATGAACCTAAATAAAGATTCTCTCCCTTCAGTTGTTCTGTCAAGCACTCTGCTATAGTGACAGAAAAATACCTCTTATGACATAATGAATTCGAGATGGTGACTTCTTCCAACATGGAATTTCATCTTCTCATTTTCAAACTAAACAAAATGTCTCAGGAGGTGACCCATCCTTTGCTAGCGCGTTCATGTAATTTTCTTCCTAGTGATCTATTTCTTGTCTCATCCTAGAGATCAAGTGGCCAGGCAAAATGTTCCCCCTGGGGATGATTCTGACAAAAAGGATTCATGCAGTTTGCTGAGCTTCATATCCAGCCTGGGGTCAGCTCAGCCACACAGGAGACATTCTGAGCCAGAGCTGCATCCAATACCAGTCATGGGGTCACTGCTGTCTGATGCCTCCTGCTGGGTGGCTGATTAGAACCGAGTGTCAGGGAGCTGCTCCTGTCATTGCATCCCTTGTTCAGATGTCATTGTATCATCAGTAGAACAAAACAAAAATGAATTGTGAAAATAAATAGTTTGTGTCGGGGATCTAGAAAGAAGTTATGTGCTTCTACAGCACTTTATATGCAGTTCTGCAGTCTATTTTCCTATGTTAACATATGCGTGTAACCACTTAAACCATGAGATTTGGGAATACAGAGGCCATGTCTGGTTCTTCTTTATCCTTACCACCTAGTAGAAGCTGATGGACATGGTAAGCCTTGAACAATTATTACTTGCTCATTTTGTTGGATGAATAGATAATGATTAAAATTGAAGTTTGCATCTCTTGATTATAGAGCCTATCTCATAATGAACGCATTAACATCCTGAAATACAAGCTGAGTGAGGGAATAAGCGAATACGAAAAATAACCCAGAAAGGCCAACCTTAATCGCTTTCTAGTTTTCAAAGTTGCTATGTATTATCTGTTTTGAGCTGATTGCAGGAACCAAACGAGTATTTCAAAAAACGTTTTCATTTCTTGCTTTAGGTTCTGCACATGGACTATAGGGGGTTTGCACCCCAACTTTCCTATTTCAGTTACTTTGTACTTTCCTTTAAACACATATTTACTTTTAAAAAATTTTCCCTTCAAAATCTAGACACTTCTCCCTCTTCTCCTTCTCTTCCTCCTCCTTCCTCTTCTTCCTTCCCCTCCTCCTTCTTTGTCATTTTCTTTTCTTTGAGGACAAAGCCTTCAATCTATATGAAAGTAATTTTGTTTCCTGAGGCTCCTAGAGTGATTTGTGAATCCCTGGGCATAAGGTGTTCCCTTTGTGTGGCACTGTTTTCTGCTGAATGAAGGAAAGTGATAGAATGAGGGGCTCCTTCTAAGATGGCTGTCAGGTGAGAACTGTGCAAAGTGTGGTCAGTAGTGTGTTGTGGGAGGTACAGGTTGATGTTTAAGGCTGATAGCAAAGCTGCGTCACTGCAGTCCTCCCTGTGTTCCAGTGACAGCTGCTTCTGCCCTAAGATGGCAGGAACTTGATGTAGGATCTGCCAGCTTTCAGGAACAGCCTAATGTGCATGCAAACCTTTCCTACTGGGGAGCTGAAATACCCGGGGCAGCATTTCAGAATCGCAACTAGGAGAATATAGCTTTATGGACGGTAATCTTAAGTTTGAAGATTGTCAACTTTAACATAGCCATTTGTGGAAGGGACTTGGATATTGGCATGGCATGGTGAGGCAAATTGTGAACATTTTGTTGGCTTTGGAGCATTTCCTCCAATTGTGTTTTTCTGCTCTAGAAATCATACTTCCTATCTTCAACTGATACAAATATTACTACCACTACTACCTACTACTACTACTTGATTTTTTCGAGACAGAGTTTTTCTGGGTAAACGTGACTGTCATGGAACTTCTCCTACACACGAGGCTGGTGTTGAACTCAGAGATCCATCTGCCTCTGCCTCCCAAATGCTGTGATTAAATACATGTACTACCACTGCCTTGATAAGCCTTTTCTGATGAGCTCCCGCTCTTTTCTATATTTAATTACTATTTCTAGTACAATACCAATATACGTGATATCTATACTGTGTGTTCTGCATGAGAGTCAGATGGGTGACAAAGCAGCAAAGGTGAAGGTAGAAACAATGCACCACGATTTCTAGATGTAGTTCCTCCGATGGTGAAACTTAAAAGAATCTAAATATTATCCAACACAGCTTTTCTTTAAAAAAAAAAAAAAGAAGAAGAATAAATGCGTGGTAGGGGAATGTTGAACATGAACTCCATCGCACTGTAGAAAGGTTCTGAGGCATAGATGTTACTTCTAGCATATTTGCAATCGTTGGCAATGATAGTGATATACTTAGGCAGCAGTTTTCTGTTTCAGTAAGAAGGAGGGGTGCCATACTGGCTTTAGAGGCTGGCAAAGAAGAGTATATATGTCTCCAGAGATGACACCAATTCAGTCACCTTAATGTTTTCAAAGCACATTTCAAGGTTCTATCTGGTGTTGACAGGTGTTTTAAGGATGCAAAAGTATTTTTGAAATAAATGAGTTTGGAAAAAATTCTGAATATACAAAACTATAAACACGTATTCTGTTCTTCTTCTCACAAGAGTACCTCTCAGAAGTCTTTCTGTGTTATTCTGCCTTACCTATTTCCAAAAGGTAGGCTATGTATTACTTCTCAATTCATTCAAGAGTGAAATACACTTGGGACACAATATCTCTATAGGTCAGTTTTCCTTGAAAGACTTAGTGAAATACTAGACTCTGATCTCTGGAAGTTCTTGAATTCTCTATTATCACCAGAAAAACAGGAGCTTCCAGGTCTTTGCCCTTCAGTCACAGAATCTTGGCTCTACTTGCTATCTAGACTTTGTCTTTTATGCTTCTTTTCCTCTGAAAAATATACACCTGGGATGTCTTCTCATTACCCTTGAAAAATGGGAGTTTTCCATTCTTTATATCTTGGAATCTATGAATAATTCAACTGAAACTACTATAGAAATCCCTTTACCATTAAATCGCTTTACTTAAGTGTGCAAAGTTTTGTACCCTCCCTTCCTGTCTACTTTGGTAATTTCACAACATTAAGATGAATAAACAATAAGGAAATTTTAGGTAGTCAATAACCTACTGTGGTTATCATAGCCCTGAATGCAAAACAGATGGTGTTGTATCATGTCAACATGCTTCCATGTAGCATGCAACATGAAGTACTAGGAAAATTACATAATGCATGAGGAAGTTGGTGGCATCTGGTCTAATGTTGGTCCATGATGATTAAGAACTCATATAGTATTTCCTTACATAATACATTCATATTTTCGTATTCTGTACTCTAAAAAGACTTTTTTTTTTTACCACCTGAATACTTATTAGTAACTCATTATATTGTAAAGCAGCATTACCTAGGCATCATTAGTGGGTTATAATTTTAGTCTCACAACATAGTTAACTGTTTGGTTTCTTTGTGCCTCAGTTTTCCCCGTCTGTAATAATCACTGAGCTATTGTAAGAATGAAATTAGTAAATACATGTAAGTACAGAATATCCCTGCATTATCAATCCTCATAAAATTTCATTAGAATAGTAGACACAGAATATCTCTGAAAGGAATCATAGGGTATTGGTAGCTATCACTGCCTCTGTAAAACTGTAGGAGGGAGTGGGAATCTGCAAGGTAAGCTTAAAGGAGGAAACCTAGTCATGTTTCCTTGTCCAGGGATGTACATTGTTAACTACTTGAAACTCGTGTGTTTTCAAATTAAGAAAGGAATAAAGCAAGTCAGGTATAGTATTTCTATTTTGTAAATAAAGATTAAGAGTTTCAACTTTCTTATCTTACGTTGGTAAAAGATAGTGAAACCAAATTTAGAATTGGAATCATAGATTAAAACTCTGAAACCTATACTTGTATTAAGCTGCCTTATGGAAAAGATAAGGGCAGAGAAGTGGAGCTGGTTTTGTATAGTTATGGCAAATTTTTGATAATATCAGAGTGCTTCCCTGCTTCCTATGTGTTTTGTCACTGTGTATTCGTTCTTTCACTTCTTAAGTAAACTTCTATTACCCACCCTTTACTTTAACCCTGAACCTCAGCAGACTAGAAAGGGTGACTAGGGCAGGGTGAATTTCCATGACACAGTGCAAAATTTAAATAGAGCCAGATTTAGCACACGTTAGCTTGGCATCCAAGTGTCCTGTGCCTTGAAATTGCTCTGCACATTAAGCTTCTCATTTGTACCTGTCCTCTTGGTGATGAAATGGATATGCAAATTCTCCAAACATATTCACCTCCTTCTTTCTAAGGACAATAGACGTAATTGTGATATGATTCCATCATGTGTCTCATGGAGGCAAACTTAATATTTGTCTCTGAATCGCCTTTCATTCACTTCTTTTCAAGCAAGAAACAAAATTGACACTTCCTTCTTTTCATAGCTTGTAAATTCTATGAAGTGCAATTGTTTTTCTTTTTACCTGATCTGTAGCCCAAAGTGTAAAAGAGTTTTTATTGTTCATCAGTACAAAAACACAATGCTCAGAGTTCCTCCGTCCTGGCTACAGCATAAATTTAAAGTTTCTGAAGAACTATTAGAATAATAAATCACAAGGCAGCGCTGTTCATCCAGTCTCCGCTGCCCTTCTGCCCGTACTAACCTCAGATTCATCCTATCAGAATGGAGCTGGCTATAATGCATGTTTCCCTTTATTATCTTGTGTAAGCTTTCTAGATAAATTTTAATTCTCATAGATTCATTTCCTCTTACTTTTCACTGCTTTCCCAAGAGGTTTTATTAATATTATGATACTTGAATTGTTGAATTCCCTCCTCCCATTTATAATGTAAATGCACTAGTTGACAGTTTGTAGATTTATTATCACCGTGGTTCAAATTGAGTCAGTGATTTTCTTTCATTATATTGGCAGTCTTCTTAACTATAAAATCTAGCTTGATTTCACCTGAACTATAACTTTTGGCAAATGTTTCTTAGCTGTGGTTCGAAAAGCAGGAACTGACAAACTTCTTACACTCCCTGACTTATAATTTTTGCTGGTTTTGATTCTTGTAACCAGCTAACACATTTACAGAATAATTAATCTATTATTAAGTATTATTTGAGTATACAGTATGTGTGTGAGAGAGTGAGCACACACATGGGCCACAGTGCACATGTGAATAGCAGAGGGCTTTGGGTAGTCTATTCTCTCCTTCTCCCTTTATGTCAGTTCTGAGAATTGAACTACTATGCTGACTAAGCCTTTCGGCTGGCCTCTCATTTAACATATTTGAAAGATATCCTTGAGAGGAGTGTCACTTAGGAGTAAGTTAAGGATTAGCCTCAAAGGGACTTTTGACCTAGTTGTGGTTTGGGGTAGGGAAGAGGTGATTAAGGAAGAGGAGACATCTGTATAATCAAAGCCATCTGATGCTAGATGTTTTCTGCTATGCTGAGCACAGTCTAAGATATAGTGGAAATGTAAAAAAAAACAGAAAAAAAAAAAAAAAAGGAACCTCTTGACATGGAGACTTAAGAATGAGGGTTTTTTTTTCCACTTCAGTAATCTATATATATTAAGAAAACTCTCTACATTGTTCTCTGGATCACAGGCTTACTACTCTCCTTTTAAATTAGACCACACAGAAGAAAAAAATCACCTGAACTGGAGTTCAGAGTAGAAAGGCTCTTCAAAGTCAAATCCTCTTAACCTGGCAGATGGCAAGACTTTCTCAAGTTAGCAATCTGTTAACCTGAAATTGTGCTTTCATTTTTCAATGAAGGGTTACACACTTCAGAAAGAAAACACTTTTAACTTACTTTGTAATTGGGAAGATATTTAGGATCTTAGAGCCTTTTTGTATTTATGAGCCTGAGGTATGTGTGTGTGCGCGCGTGCATGCGTGCGTGCATGCGTGCGTGCGTGTGAGCTTGTGTGTGTGTGTGTGTGTGTGTGTGTGTGTGTAAGAAAAATGTTCAATTTCATTGATCCTGTTTCTTGACCTGTGAAGTAGGACCAGTGATATAGTTAAAACTAAAATTGTTCAAATTAGACAGTATAGTTAAATAATATATTTAAAATTAAATAATATACTATACTTAAATAAAAACTATCCATTTAACACTTCTGTCATTATAGCTGACAACATAGAATTCCAATGAATATTAGGCTTTGCTATAGTTATTGTTACTATTGGTTAGGTTTTCAGTTTGTTTCTAGAAAGGACTCTATTTTTCTTTCCCTACTCAAACAGTTTAATACTTTGAATATTATATCTAGAAGATTATTTTAACTGTGCCCAAATTAGCAACTTCTGCTTTGGATATTGTTTTTTGTTGTTGTTGTTGTTTCGTTTTTCGAGACAGGGTTTCTCTGTATAGCCCTGGCTGTCCTGGAACTCACTCTGTAGACCAGGCTGGCCTTGAGCTCAGAAATCCACCTGCCTCTGCCTCCCAAATGCTAGGATTAAAGGTATGCACCACCATCACCTGGCTGGATATTGTATTTTTATATGTCTTTTTAATTGAGAGTATATTTTCCATCCTGGTTCCGTGTGTAGATGATTTATGACTATGCCTTTCCCTGTTCATCCACATCAACTTCTGAGTGTATGGAACTCCATGCGAGAGGGTAGGTCCTCTCATAAGTGGTTTCCTTAGGCACCCATGACAGTTCCCTTCATCAGATGATCTTATTTGTCCATCTCCCTGTGGAGTTTTTTGGTATGTAAAGACAACATGATAGAGTGATTCTTGGCCCTCAGCTCATAATTAGATCCAGGTTCCTTCTCCAGTGAGAGCTGCCAAGGCTTTACATCCACCATCATTCAGACCTCTCTTGGTGATATTTGCCTAGTTCTCAGGTACTCTGGAGTGAGGACCAGGTCCCTCTTCTGTGTGTTGTGATCATCAGAGCCACTGTGGAGAAGTTCAATTTACTTCCCATTCCTCAGTGCTTATGAATGTTGCATATCAGTCAATGGGCACCAACTCTATAGCACGTGACAAAGTGAGTAAGACAGATTTCAGACTTTCTAGGCTACGTCTCTTCTGGAAGGTTTCTCTCACTTGCCTTTCAAGTGGAGGGAAAGAAGTAATTACATATGGGCATGCTCTGTGAATTCAAGCTTCACACACAGCAAGGACTTAGCATTGCTTGTTTGCTGTATCAGTTACATGTAGCAGTGCATTATAGAAGCTCCAGTTTTAATTGAGACTTGACTCTCAGGGGGGTCTGTGCCTTAGTTTTATCCTTGAAACACACAAGGAGGCTGCTGGATGAAAGAAAGGTCTCTCTCAGACTAACCAAAAACTGTGAACGGAACCTGTGAAAGACAGCCTTGAAGAATCCCATGTTGGTGAACTTAGAAACAACAAAGAAAAGGTGTTTCTAGGTGGTATTTAACTTGTATCTGTTACCTGGAAAAGTTCTCTTCTTGTGACAAGTTCTTCAGCTTCCATTTCATTTATTTGTTGTATCATTTGTTTTCCATTCCCAGGTGGCATTCATCCCTTACCGTCCTCTGCTCAATTTGTGTCTGCTGCCGCAGTGAAAACCTAACCATACTTCTGAAAATAAATAAATAGCAGTCAGAAATAAGGCAATACCATGTCCCCTTCAGGAACAGAGGTCTCTCCCAAAAATTAGTGAATGTAACCCCTTCACGACAACTCAGGAACTCCTTTATTTTAAATGCTAGAAAGCTGTAAGTGGAGCTTTGAATCGGAGTAATATTTATTTTGGGACAATAGCAACTCTTGAGGATGTCATATAACATGTATTAAGTCAATATGTGCACAGAAATTTGTTTTTTTTTTAATCACTACATTTACTGAAATAAGTGAAACAGACCAAAGTGGCCTACATTTTAAAAATGTAACTACAGAGATTTTAATATTTCACTCCATGGTGAATTTTAAAACTATTTACACATTGGAGATTTTCTCTCAGATAGAGTACAAAAATCAAATAAGATTCATTTGGAGGGCCATAGATGAATCCCTCTTACTGGAATTCTGTCCACGGCTGTACTTTTCAGCATGATGCGGACCCAGAGCAGGCCATTTAGAGTTTTGGCCACTCCATTTCCTTTTTCTTTAAAATAGAGTGAAGGTTTCCAGCCTCTTTTATTTATGGTGCTAAAATAAACTGGGGATTTTGAAAACACCCTGGAAACTGCAACAAAGAAATATTTTACAAAAAGTTAGATATGTGTACACAATGTCTTCAAGAAATGGCATTAATATCATAAAAACAAAAGGTGTACAATATTAGAACTGGGAAAACACTGAATGGAATTTGAACTGTCAAATGTAGATAGGCTCTGATTTTTTTTTTATTTAAAAAAATTTCATACAATGTCTTTTGATTATACTCTCCCCAAATTCACCTCGATCCTCGTTGCCTCCCTACTTACCCAACTTCATGCCTTTCTCTCTCTCTCTCTCTCTCAAAAACAAAAATATCAAAGCAAGCAAGCAAACAAACAGACACACAAGTTCATACACATATACTCGCGCGCACACACATATACACACGTTACAAAATAAGAGAATGGTAGCATATGGTTAAAGGAAATGATTACTGAAAATCATGTAAGTTGAAATCTTCCCTACTAACCCTTCAGTTCTGTCTTATAACTGTGCCATGAAGTTGCCTTGGTTTTCCACCAAGTGATTGCAGGTGGTGGTTTTCCTCAGCTGAACATGTCATAGTACATCTGTCTAATATAGCATTCATTCTGCTTTCAGGAAAGGTAGATTCTGGCTTTTTCTTCCTCTAGAGGAAAAGGTATAAAAAGCTGTGTCCTCCATTCCCTCCTAGGGAGGAGGGATTTCTTTAGTACTCAGCAGGTAATCTTCCCACTTCTTCCCATGGTGAAAGTAATGAGGAACCTGGCTGATAATTGTTATTCTAGGTAGTGTGAGGATAGCAACTTTGCTTCCCGGATGCTGTGTATCTACATAGACACTGTAATCATGGCAGAGCAAATTGCCATAGTCTGTAAGAGAGTTACACAGAGAGCAAGAAACACAGATGCAAAAGGCTCTGTCCCAGAAATGAGGAGAGAGGCAAGAAATCAGAGCAAGACATTCTACATTCCAGTTAGAGCAAAGAACAAGGACAGCAGCTTGGGAAAGCCTTTTGTATAACTGCAGAGTGAAGCAAGGAGAGAAACAAAGCATACCCCTCAATAATGTTATTATGTATGCAATGGATTCAGCAGGATTGACTGCATTTTAAAATATCTAGTGGAAGGAAAAACACATTTAATAGACTATTAAGAAAAAGGCTTTAAAAAGCATATATCGATTAAAACAAAAGTTAAATTTTGGAATATTTACCATATACAAGTCAGCAAACGGCACTGACCTAAATATGTGAGTATTACTGGAATTTGTTAGCATGCATATTTATCGAGTCTGTCTATTTTTGCAGGATAATTATACTAGATCCAGTAGGCTAGGGATCAGAAACTTTTATCTAAAAAAAAAAAAAAATCACTTGATTGAATTAGTTATTTCAAATCATCACGATGTTATTTGAGTAATACTTTCTGAAAGCAAATACTAATCTAGATAGAATGTGTGTGACGTAGCTCATACAGAAAGCTAAAAATAAAACATCATGACTCTTTTAAAAATGGTCAGCATCACCATCTATATTGACACCAAATGGCATGGGTGCCCTTCACATGTGCTTCTGAGGTCAGCAGGAAATGGAAGTAATAATAATGACAATAACATTAGCCCATATCTATGTCAAATGCAGTATATATAACTATCGTAAGTAATTAACTGGAATATCTTTTATTTCTCTTGAAGCCAGAGGGCCATAGCAGTTGACAGTAAGTTTTCAGATGCAGAAGCAAAGTTCCAAGAACGGGAAGAATTTACTCTGCATCACGTAGCTAACTGATAAACAGTACGGCGGGTTTATTACTCCAACAATCTCAAGATAATATTTCTTCAAGTTCTGTTAACAGCCAGCTAGTAAGATAATATTTGCATGCACTGGTTATCTTACTGGGGTGCACATCACAGGCTTTCAACTGGGGGATATTTTCAAGTTCTTATGTCAAGGGCCTACCATTGGCTATTGCAACTCAAAGCCTCAGGAGACCTAGGGCAGAATTTGACTGCAGTCTTTATAAAATATAAACATCAGTCTGTATAAATGTACTATAAGCATCATCATTTTGTAAATGTCCCAGGAGATTCTAACAGTCGGGTTTCTAAATCACTGCATTTAATATTCGATGTAAAAATCTATACATTTGTATGATCCTATTTAATTTATGAGGACTGAGTGATTGAATGCTGAAGGTGACATACTCCATCAAGGTCACATATCTGGTAAACAGCTAAGGTGGTTCATAAATGCACAACTGTCTTGTTCAGAAGTCCACATTCTCCCTGATGCCTCAATCTAGTGTCTAGCCATTTTATTGGTGCAATGAATCTCTTCTTCCTATTACTTGATGTATACTGCAGAACTTACTTAGCTCTGGTGTCAATTTTGTTGTATTGGCTAGTGAAAATCCACAAACAGGAGCCAGTTAATAGATTGTTTTAAACACTCTGTCACACGTAGAGTACTCACTGTGTTAGGTTTTTGTTTTGGTTTGGTTTTGGTTTCTTTGTGTGTGTGTTTTGTTTTGTTTTGTTTGAACAAACAAGACAGATATCCAACATCCCTACCTCAGTGATCTTTTTCTTTGTGTAAGGGCTCAGACTTAGAATCATCAATCCTGTCTAATGGATGGCTCATGAAATTTCATAAATTGTTGTGAGGCACCTGCAGTTTTCATCCTATTGTATGACAAATAGCCACAAGCCAAAGATCTGAAGACCATGCAAGTTCCCTTTTACATAAGAGGTGTGACCCAGGAGCGGTGGTTCCTCCTCTTGAACTGTCTTTCTGAGACAAACGAGAACCCTTGCAAGGGGTTTTTGAATTTTACATTTTTTCAAAAACCATATTCATGTTTAAAGCCATTAATGGTTTATATGTCTGATTTTCAATGGCAAGATAGTTGGTACTGGGACCCACATCTTTCCTAATTGGAATTCTACAGATGTTCATTGAGAGAATGAACAAACACTTGAATGTTCAAATCAGCAATAGTAGCTATGGACCATTGAGTCTTAAATATTTGTTGGTGGAGCATTACTACATATAAACTTATTTATGTTTCTCTGGAGCACCATTATTTAATATCTAAATCAAATAAAGCTTGTATAAAAAGTAAAACTCTTAAGATATACTTTGTAGCTGAACCATTGACACCCCTCTTTCCTTTATGTAGGAAGATCATAAAAGTATTCAAATTCCAGACTTCATGAATTTGTCTAAATGCTGGAGTTTATGTCCAGCACTTTGGGGTGAGTAGCCAGGGGACTGTAAGAAGAGCTTATGCAGCATGATTTGAAGTCTGTGAGTGATTAAGGACAAGACTCCACATCTTCTAAGAAGCACATTGACAGTGGTCAGACAATCTTTAGCTAAAAGTCACTGGCTGATAGCTAGGCCAGTCAAACTGTAAATTTACATAGAATGCAAATGAAATGTTGGACAGCCTCTCAAAGCCTCTTCCTTAATAAGCTTCTGTGACTGCTTAAAGGGTCAGCAGACTGATTTACAAGTCACATTTCAGTTTGTAGACGTAGTCTCGATAATGACCCTGAGCTCCTGTATAATACTCCTTGCTGTTCGTTTGCTCTAACAATGTCTATCAGCCACCATCCTAGATCAAAGAAGAGACACTAAATTGACAGGTGGCTTAATCTTCAGAGCTCTCTGTGAGCTGTCTATTCTTCCCCCTGGCTACATTTTCAATGAGTGCAAACAAATGCAGCATCCCCAGGAGAGGTTGGAGCAGTATAGTCTTCTTCCATTTCTGGAATGGGCTTGGCCCTGCAAACTTTCTGAGGCCACACTGAAAAGTAGCCATCTGACTCCCCTATTTTTCCTTAAAATCAATTATGGAATACTGTGACACTCCTAGCATGTCCTGTGGAGAATTCTTTGCAAGATGTCTTAGCTGCCCATTATAAAGTAGAGGATGAGGATGCTTGCTTCAAAACTGAAACTTAGCAGCACAGATCATTTCAGCCAAGGCACGTGATGATTCCTTGAAAGCTAGCAGAGCTGTTGTACTCTCCACCTCTCTGGAAGGTAAATAGGTAGAAGACACTTGTTTTAATCAAGGATATCAGAAAGGATAATTTGAATTCTTCAGGATTCTTAGAGGCTTGACACTAAGGCTTCTGGTAAATCTTTACTTCTCTCACTGTCCCAAATGTGTGGCTACACCAAAGATAAAAGTATGAGTTAGTTAGTTTTGAAACATTTCTCATTTATATGGCCTAGGCTGGCCTCAATCTCATTAGGTAGCCCTAGCTGTCCTCTGGTATGTGATCCTCCTGCTTCAGCCTCCCAAGCACTAGGGAACACAGCTGTGTGCCACTGTGCCTAACAGAAATTTTGCCTGCAAGAGAAGCATGTGACAGATGGAAAAAAGGTGTATCAGACTTTAAACATTAAACCTAGAGTTTCATAGATCTTCAAAGAAGACAACTCAGTCTGGTGTCAGAGGCCACACAAATGTCTTCATTCTTTTCAGAGTTCCACAATGCCTGTACATTTCTGCTGCTCTGATAAACTCTTCATGTCCAACTGTTCCATTCCAATGTCGTCTCTCTCTTCTTCTAAAACCATAATGCCATTAACTTGCATTCTGTAAACACAAGCAAAACACCAATTCTCAGTTCAGATCTCCGTATTCCATCATTATACTATTTATTCACCAAATAGTATGCTGATTTTCCCCACTTCAGGCCTGCTCTCAGCTGTGGAAGCCTATTTCTTTCCTTATAGAAAATACTCTAATATGCTCTTGTTTCTGACACTCATTTTACCCCACTTTCTCAGAAAAGTTCCAGAACGGACAAATCCTACCTCATCCTACCTCAACATTTGTTTGTTTTTCTTGCTAGAAGAAGAGAGAGACACAGAGAGAAACAGAAAGAGAGGGAAAGAGAGAGAGAGAGAAAGAGAGAAAGAGAGACAGAGGAGAGAAAGAAAGAGAGAGAAAGAGAGGGAGAGAGAGAAAAAGAGGAAGAGAGAGAGAGAGAGAAAGAGGAAAAAAAGAGGAGGGGAAGAATCCAAGTACCATTTTTATGTGGTATATAGAGAAATCAATATAGCAGAGGATGGCCTTGTTGGACATCAATGGGAGGAGAGGCCCTTGGTCCTGTGAAGGCTCTATGCCTCAGTGTAGGAGACTGCCAGGGCCAGGAAGCAGAAGTGGGTGAGTTGGTGAGCAGGGAGAGGGGGGAGGGAATAAGAGGTTTTGGGAGGGGAAACCTGAAAGAGGATAACATTTGAAATGTTAATAAAGAAAATAACTAATAAAAAAACCTTGGCTATGTTTACATATATACACTTTTAACTCCTCTTTATTTCCCCTTTTTCTTTGACATATAAAATGGATAAAGATGGTCATTGAATATACACTGTGCTGAGCATAAAGAACTCTTTGGGTTTTGTGATTGTTGTTTTCTTTTTTACTTTTTTTTAGAAGCTAAGTATTTTTCATTATATCTTAAGTTAGTTTTTAAGTTTTTTATACAATAGATTTTAATATTTTCCCCCAGCTCTTCACATGTTATTTTTTTATATCTCTCTCTCTCTCTTAAAATTCAAATAACAGAAAAACCACCAACAAAACAAAAGACTGAAAAATAAAACCCAGAAACCATAACATAAACAACAAAACACCAACAATTATGCAATCTATTTTGAGTGGATCTGCCCTCAAGGGCATGGAGGCCACCCTGGAGTGTGGGTGATTTACTCAGAGCAACGTCACTGGAGAAAACTAGTTTTCCCTTTCAACTAGTGTTGATTACAAATAGCTTCTTGTTTATTGGTGGCACTTTTGTCTATATCCCCTCATAGGTGGGTAGAATTTTGTTTTGAACATGTGTAGGTCTTATATGTACTGTCTTAGTCTCTATGAGTTCATATGTATCTCAGCCCTGTTGTGTATAGAAGTTGTCCACCATGTTTGACTCTTAAGTCTTTCTACTTCCTCTTCTGAATAGATCTCTTTGAGCCTTGAGGGAAGGAATCTGATAAGGACCTCCCATTTAGAGCTGAGTGCAGAGCACAACTCCTGAAGTACCCACAGGTTGGCATAAGCAGTTACATTTGCAACAGCCTATCTGCTCTATGACTGCCTCAGCTAGATGCAGGAACTCACTGGCACCGTGAGTCATTATTTTGATTACTGGCTATACCCTAATGTGGTTACATACTGTACCAATCACAAAGGTTTCTTATAGGCTACATAAGACCTCTTTGTCTACTTATGTTATTTTAGATAACCTTAGGGTTTGGCTGATGTTAAAGAAGACAAGTGCACTCTGTGTTCTCGTACCATTATTTATCTGTGGCCTGAATTACGTAGTTATGCTAGTCCTCAGTTTTCAGAAATTCTGTTGACCACGCTGAGTTTGGAAATGTGGTCCCTATATAGACAACATCAACATTACCTGGGATTTGGTAGAAGCACAAGTCTCTAACCAGTTCTGTCTTAGTAACTAACACCAGGTAACCCAGACTCCAGTGTTTCAGCAGGGGGTCATGTGATTGAGACATGCACTATCACTGGAGAAGCATGGTAGACGGATAACTTACACCTTCTCAGAGGACTCTACCTTCACCGGTGAAGAGTAGGATCTGCCAAGGGCCAGATGTCTGATGGTTATCTATCCAGTGATGGACCTTTGTGAGATGTCTTATGTCTGTGTGGACTCCATACCAAACCCTGCTAACCTGGACCCCACAGCAGCAATGCCAACCGGAGGTGTGCCGGAGCTTGTTCATGGCCACAGTCTTAGTCCTTCTCCCTCCATACCTCGCTGATTCATATTTTCTTTGTTATTTTGTAAACTGATAGAGAGAGAGGAGAGAGAGAGAAAGAGAGAGAGAGAGAGAGAGAGAGAGAAATGATTTAACTTTCCTTGTAAAGTAAAATAAGGAATAACAACTATGCTTGCCTTTGTAATAATTACACGATTCTCCCTGATCCTATTTTTACAGACACTTAATTTCTCATCCATTTAGCTGTCAATTATGCCAATAAGCACATGGCTACAGTGCTAGTTCATTTTGAAACACAGGAATGTATAGAACAAATGCATGTTCACCATAATAATCCCCTTTTCCTAACTCTGGAGAAGTAAGAAGCCACTCCTGGTTGTAAAAACAAATCATATACTTGCTGTCAAATGTTGCAAGTACTATACTGTGTGTAAGACCACATTGAGTTGGAGAGGGGTTATATTTAATGGAGTGAATTAGCATAAGGAATATTAATCAGCTTGTAGTTCTTAAATGTAAATGCCACTTTGAAGCAGCCAAGAAAGGAATGCCTCTAACCTCGTTTAGTTGATGAGGTGAAATATTTGGCAGAGCTGTCTTATTCAGTTTTGCTTCAATCTGTTGCTTGTATTCTGCATTTTAAAAGGTAACATTCGCATTAAGGGGATTCTTAGAATATGCTTAAAGACCAATTCATCGATTCATTGATTCATTCATTCATAAAATATCATTAGTTGGATGCTTACATGTTTTCTTATTATGCAAATAGCTACCAAATGCAGCACAAAATGGAGTCTCAGTCCAAAATAAATCCCTAGTTCTAAAAGAACCTTAACTTTAAAACTAATCAAACTTGCCAATCAACATGTTTTGGATTATACAAAAATCGTAACTATACCTGCAAAATAAAGATAAAGTATGTATATAGAGCTTATAGTTTGAGAATCCCATGAATTTGAAGTTTGAAACAGAGAGTCTTCTTTGGACCCTTGACCTGATTTTCTTGGAAGATGGAGATCAGTTGTTGGAAGTATCTAGAAAGTCACTTCGGGAGTCGGAAAGTACATTAAAATCTGTCTGTTTGTCCAAACTGAATTTTTATTGTTGTTTATGAACGAGGAACCTTGATGCAGAAAGAAAAAACTGAGTCACCCAAAGCCATTATCTGTGAGTAGCTAGTGTATAACCATCACACTCCCAGACCTCCTGCATCTGGCTAAGGATATGAACCAACATGCTTCTTTCAATGATGAATGAAAATCTCATATGGTAAAGGATATTTCAAAGATGCTAAAGAGCTAGGGGAAGGAAGAGAATGGAGAACCAAGTTTCCCACAGGGTTGTGAGTCAGTGGGCTAGGTCACCACTGTTGTTGTCTTTTTCCCACTCAGATGATTAGCTCCTTCATTCTGTTCCCAAGGCTCTAAGTAGCAATAGAAGTCCACAGTGGTCCCCTTCTCAATTACTCATGGATAGAAAGACCAAACACCCCCTATCAGGGCTGATGTTTTGCTGTCCATGCATGATGGTCTATGGCAAAGGTTCTCAACATTTTTTAGTGCTGCCACCCTTTAATACAGTTCCTTGGGTTGGGGGGATACCCAACAACAAAATTATTTTATTGTTACTTCATAACTGTAATGTTGCTACTTTTTAATTTTTTATTATTGATTTATTATTTATTTATTTTTGTTCTTTTTGTTCAAGACAGGGTTTCTTTTTAGCCCTGGCTGTCCTGTATCTCACTCTGTAGACCAGGCTGGCCTAGAATGCATTGCAATCTGCCTGCCTCTGCTTCCCAAGTTCTGGAATTAACGGCATGTGTAATTTTTCTACTGTTATGAGTCATAAGATAAATATGTGATATGTAAGATATCAGATATGCAAACCCTGTAAAAGGGTAGTTCATCCCCCAAATGGGCTGTGACCCATAGGTTGAAAACCTCTGGTGGATGGCTATGGGAGGAAAAAAAACAAGATTCATTGTAAGCCAACCTCTCTTCCAGAATAACTTTGACCCCTGCATCCAAATGTTGATTAACTGTGGGAAGTACAGCCTGTGAGAATTTCAACATGGGTCTGCATATCAGAGAAACATTGCTGGGCCTTAGAAGTGAGAACAGATGCAAACCTGGAAAGATGCTACTGAGGAACATATAAACTCAAAGACAATGGAAAGAAATTTTCCTTTGCTGTTGTCTCTTCAATTTTATTCAAACCCTGATTCAGCAAATTAGATCACATAAATACATACCTATAATGATAATGCCCATGCATACAGTAATACTGTGAATGCTTTTTTGAAAAGGTATTGAAGAGTAGGAGCTTACAAGTTTATTTAAAATAATTTACACATCTTGAAAGTTTGATTTTAGAACATTCTTTCAAAAGTCATCATTTTCCTTTAGTTGTAGCTAAATGGGAATGAGTAACACCACTGCTACTTTAGAGCCTAAGAATATGAGGTACAGAATAAGAGAATGATTTTCCCAGATATATTGATCACTAGGTGCATAATTAGGCTATGACTGGGAGTTAAGCAGGAGGATAGATGTAGGGACTTGTGTAGTCACTGCTTAGTAGGATGGAAGAGAAGCCCATAGGGACTCTGAGAATGTGTCTCAGGCATTCTTCTGTAGGATTTTGAGATTTTGAGGATTATGGGAGTTGGCCATTATGATTCAATGACTCCAATCAAAAAAAATCTTCTCTTTACTTACTATGAACAAAATCCCCATTGTTGCATCAGATCTCATCCTGTCTGGAAGAGTTTATTACACATTAAATATTCTTCACATTCAAGGTAAACTTTTAGAAAAGGAGTTGGTACACATTCAGAATGAAAAAAAAAAATGTCCTAGATACCAGAGGCAGAAAGGGTTTGAGTTTCTTTAATGGAAGTTAGGAGACAATGGATTTAAACTAGGACCATACACTATATTTAAACATGGAAAAAAAAGTTCTTAGATTTATAGATTAATGAGGATCTGGTAGGAATGAAAAACTAAGAAGATACTTGGAGGCAAGAAGAAATAGTGTGGGTAGAAAAAAGCATATTGAGACCCTTCCTTGATTTCTTACTTTAAAGTTGTTGGAAGGATTCTGTTTTTCAAGCTTAACTTTTTATGAAGACAGTAGACTCGTATTTCCCACAAGTTGTTTGCTTCCTTCTCTCATGTATCTGCCTTGGCAAAGTACATACCTGCATGGGTATGTGTTCATGTATGCACACATATGCATGCACACGCACAAAGCAATTGAGAGCAGTAAGAAGTCAGTGGGTGGTAAAGAGAGATGGGGCAGAACCGCAGCATCAGGATGCCTAAATCCATGTGATGATCAAGTTCATAGCAATTTCCCCAGGAGACTGTATCATATTCCAGTGAACGGGCATATGGCAGAAAGTTACCATGGCAACAAAAGGCCTGAAATATTGACTCTGACTAGCAGCAGGCCAGTGAAACAGCCTAACTAGGATTTATGGCACATTATAGTGTGAAAAGCAGGAGAAAATTACTGTAAAGGCAGGAATTATAGCACAGCAGAACATATAAACTCCTAGATCCGTCTTCCTAATTAAAACAGCATATTTCAGGGGAGGGCGCACAGTGAGGATGTTAGTTCAAATGGGGGGGGGGCAGGATGTGCCATCAGTGCTCTGTTACAAAGGTTATTGTCTTTAAGATTAACTCTGTGTGCATTGCAGGAGAAGGGGAGGGTGGGGTAGTGGGAAGATGAAAGCAACCGTCCAGGGAGGTTGAATCTTCATCTTGATAATAAAAGAGGTCTTTAAATCCATCTGGTTCAACAGAGCATTCCCTGGAAATGTTGGGATCCCTCTATTTGTAAATAATCATCACTCTCTAGCCGTAATTACTGAAATAATGATACTTTAGTAAATTCAAGTCAAAATCTCCGAGGAGGGAAAAAGGATAGAGGACTCACTAACAAGTTTTATTCTAGAGAAAATTGATTTTATGTTTCCTAACAAAAAAACAAAAAACAAAAAAAAACCCTTCAACATCTCCATATCTAAGACAGTGTGAATAAAATCAACAGAATTGAGAAATCTTATCAGATTAATTTCATAAGAATATTCCATTTTCTAAATTTCTGATAGAGACAAAAAATAAAACAGGATTTTGTAAATATGCAAATCATGGCCATTTGAGCAAATGCTTTTATTTATCTCATACAGAAGATAAATCTAGAGAGGTTCAAATTTAGGGGTTATATATTTAAATATGCAAAAAGGCTAGAGCTGTCAGTCAAGGAAAGAGAATATCAGTGTTCCACACCAGGTAGAAATAGTCAAGACAAGAGCATTAATGCAAGTCCAGTATAGTTCAAACTTTTGAAAACCATTGTACAGATCAGGACTCAAGGATATGGGCCTGTTCTTGGGTGTATATATGTCTTTTGAACTTCAAGATAAGCTTCAAGAACAATGTTGCTAAACTTGTAAGGGACTCTAGGTAAAAATTTAAGATGGTAGCTCAGGAGAAGAAAATACGAAATAGTGAGACAGTCCCTAGACAGGCAAGAGAATTCTAAGAAATTTGTCTCTGGGAAAATTTAAGCTATATGTTTTCCCTATTACTTGGAGAATTACTATTACTTTGAGGCAGGGTTTCAGCTAACCCAGTACAGCTTTGAACTCATCATGTAGTGGAGGATGGCTATGAATTTTTTATCCTCCTGTCCCTACATCCTGAGTAGTGAGATCACACATATTAGCCCCCATGCTAACATAGATAATTTTTGTCTTCTAAATTTGTCTTTAAGATTCCAAGAGAGGAGAGGTGTAGCTTGACTCTAAGCTGGTAAGTTTGCCAAGCCTAAGATTTCCCCAATTTTAGAGTGTATATGGAAAACTTTATTTTGTATTATTCATACTAGAAGTTCCTGCTTTTTCAGACTCTAATGTAGAAAGCTCTCTATCTGGAGCAAGATCAAAGATAAGGAGAAAGCTATTTGTTCACAAAGATTAATCACATATCATTTATTCAAGTATTTACTGAGTACCTTCCAGTCTGGTAAATACTGGGAATATACTCGGAAATGTGATGGATATAGTTTTTGCTCACTTAAGATAATCACACATTAAACAAAGAACATAAACAATTTTATAGTGAGTACATCTGATATACAAAAGAAAGTACAGAGTATTTTTAAATTTGTAGGTCTTCAAGTAATCCTGTCTTTATTTTCTTAAAAGTATGGTTGCCAAAGTAACAGACATCCTTCTAAGTTTGAGATATTTTAGAAGCCTACATTCATATAGCATATTACAGTATATTTTCAATATCCTTATTTTTAGCGTTCTCTTTCTGTCTCTCTTTCTTTCCCTCCCTTTGTGTCTGGTGTGTGTGTGTGTGTGTGTGTGTGTGTGTGTGTGTGTGTGTGTGTGTGTGTATTTATAATGATCTTGAGAGCACTTGCAGAATGTTTCCTGCATGCGTACATGATACATGAATGTATCTTTTTAGTCTTTGGTTTTACATCTTTTTTTTCCCACTATACTTACAGTTCAGGAAAGAAATATTACCATGGTTTCTTAGCAGAGGTGATGAAGAAATGTGAGATTTGTCAGTAGCAAAGTAAACATATGTAGTGAAATCCTAAACCATACATGATTAAGGCATTGTTTATGCTTTATTTATGAGTATTCACTACCAATAACAGCCCCCTGAAGCAAGATTCACCAGTATTTCTCAGCATCTGGGACTTTTGATAGAGATTAATACTGCCATGATATTTTATTTAATGAAGCTGTAAATGATTGCTTTATTTTAACAGAGGGGCCTCTACATCTCCCTTGAGGGAGAGCCCTGAATGCAGGCGATCAGGGATGCTATTTCTTGGCTGTCTTCTTGCCCACAATGACTCTCCATGGGATTTCATCATTTCTGCCTGAAATTCATTGTTTCCTCTCAGGAGGAATTGAGAGAATTTATAGGGATATTCTTCAACTTAGGCGCAAAAGCAGTTTTCTAAATGTGCGTGTGTCTGTGTGTCCACACGCATGTCTCCACATTGAATTACTTGACTTTCTCCCATTCTCCCCAGTTTCTTTACTGTTAAGTCTAAATCTTCCTTATGGTGCCTGGCACATGGTAAGTGTTTACAACTAAACATTGGTAGATACAATTTTTGGACGTTTAAAAATTCTCTTTTCCTTTTAAAAGAATTCCTCATAATGCTACATATGTTTTTCTGTTCATTTTTTTTCCTTTATATTGAAAAGAGGGTTTTTTTCACTTAATATATCCAGAGTACAGTTTCCCCTTTGTCAGCTCTTCCCAGGGCTTCTTCACCTGTCCTCCCATGTGGATCCATCTATTTCTGTATCTCATTTGAAAAAAATACAGGCGATGAAGTGATAATAATAAAATAAAATAAGAAAACAAAGACTAATACATAGGACTAGAACACGTCAACAAACAAGGAAAAGAGCCTAAGAAAAGGCAAAAGAAACATGCATAGACAGAGGCCTATTCAGACCCACTTGTTCATAAGTAAAAGACATAAACTGGAAGCCACAATATAAATGCAAAGAACCTGTAGGGTAAAAACAGTAATAACACACACACACAAACTTAAAAAAGAAAGAAAAGAAAATTTTAAAAAAGAAAGAAAAAGCAAAGCCCTGGCATGACATTGCGAGACAAGTAACCTCCAAGACGCCACTGACTTCACCTTGGTTGGCTATCTACTGCCGGGCATAGGAAGTCAGTAAGACTTCCCTGGACAAATCTAAATTTTTATTTTCAAGTGGATATCAACTGGAGATAGCTTCTATGTTAGGAATGGGAGTATGTATTCATGTCTTTCATGCATGCAGGCCCTGTAATTTCTGCCTTAGACTCTGAGTTCATATGAGCATCAGTCATGTTGATTTAGAGGGCCTTGTTTTCTTGATGTCATCTATTTCTCTCTGCCTCTTAAACTCTTTCTGCCTCTTCTTTTCTTCTGCTGTGGAGTTCCCACAGCACTGAGGGGAAGGATTTGATGAGACATCCTGTTTAGGACTGAATATTCCAAGGTTTCTCACTCTCTACATAATATGTCTGTGGTTCTTTTTATTTGTTCTCATCTGCTGCAGGACGAAGTCTCTCTGGCGATAGCTAAACAAGATACAGATCTATCAGTATTGCAAGTGTCATTAGGAGACATTTTATTATTACATTTTTCTTGTTGTTGTTTGGTTTTTTTTATTGTTGGTCATTTGGGTTTGTTGTTGTTGTTGTGTAGGGGATTAGAATAGCAAATATTATTTAGTTTTACCCTAAGTCTTGGGAATACACAGTCCCTGGTTCTTGGTCACTCAAGCAGTATCAGGTACAAGTTCTGTCTTGTGGAGCAGTTCATAAGGTATTTATTTACATTCCTCTTTTGGTAGCCTTGCAGAGTACCTTCCCATACCAAAGATACTACTGCTAGTATGTGGAGGTGAAGGTTCTATGTAGGCACCATTTTGACTTCTCTGTGTTCAGTGATTTGGCCAAGTGTTCTCTCTGCCAATGGAGCTTTGCTATCAGTTTGTGGGAAACAACCTCTAGTCATGTCAATAGCCTGGGTTGTTTGGAGGTTCCTTCTGGCCAACAACTCAATTTGATGTAACCCAATCCCAGTATTGAAAGCTTCATTTGGTAACAATTCACATTTTTGTTTGCTTTACAAAGGACTCTCTTCTCCATTAGAATAGTTACTATAGAAATTTCTTCTGTCTCTGGAAAGGAAATCCTTTAGAACTTCATGTTGAAAGCAGTTCCTCCTCCTCATCTGAATTGAGTAGGTGTGGACTTGAAGGCTGTTAAGATTTTTCAACTGAGTGAACAACTTGCAGTCTTCCCAGAGTTAATTAATATGTAAATACTTGCTAAGAGGAGGTAACACATTTTTCAATTAACATAACAACAGGATCTCAGGGTAACAGACTACTTATACATAGATTTAGTGCTCCCCAAAATTTCATCTGGAGTAAATTTAAAATAAAATATTAAATGCCTGAATTATGCATAGCTCTATACTTTATCAGCACTGAATGATAAAAGTTTAATCCTTCTGTTTCTACACTGCCATTTTCCAATCCCTAGCCTTTTATAGACCACACTCCCCGATTCTTCATGCTGATTTGTTATAGTGGACCATTTGCTACAATGTTACCTTCTAACATTTCAGAATTAGAAAGTTTTGTATTTTCACATTGAGCATCCATATTTTCTTTCTTTATAAATTTGTTCAGTAATATGCCATCTACATACTTCTTGTCTTGCCTTTAGTTAAGAAACAGATTTTATATTTAACATAAGTTTGTAGTACACAGTAGTCATGCTCACACGTCTGATTTTCCTAAGTTATATTTCATGTTTTGCTTGTTTTTATTGGGTCTTTATTGGAATATTACAACCAGATGGCTGAAGATGAGTGCCTTCAATATAGTCTGTCTAAAATAAGATTAAGTCTTCATTACCATAAAATGTAACACTTATTAACATATGTATATATATGTGCATACATGTTACCTAAATAACTACATATAATCATTTTTAATCTTCTCCTTAATTAGACCAGCTACATTCTTAATGCTGCTTTCCTCTTAGCATTGACATTCTAAATTCTTTCATAGCAAGTATCCCAGTCTGGATGAAGAAGTTACCCACTAATGTATTATATGCAGAAGCTTCTACAGTGGTGCTTTTTAAATGTACAAACTTAATTATCCTATATTGACATAACCTACTCTTAAAAGTCCTGGTTGCTCCCTCTCCTCCTACTCTAAATTCCTTCTATAGGTTAAAGCCAAGAGTTTTCCTGAAATGGCCAAGATTCTTGAGACAATGTATTAGTCAGTTCTCATAGCTGCAGGCTTTCTCCTTGGATTCTGACTCTTTGCTGTTAGACCTTCAGTAGTTTATTTCTTTGTGCTCAACCTTTATTGCTTATAAAATGAAGGCTAGATGGTTTTCATGTCACACTCAGAAAATATACCTATTCTGACTATAAAGCGGCTTAGGAGGCTCTCATCTTCATGCCCATTCTCTCATTTTTCACACTACTCTATTTATGAAGCTTTTGTAAAGTCTTAGACACTGTCTGGTAATGCTTGATATCATCTCATGTGTTGAATCTCACCATGAATTCTTCACATTTTTCATGCATTATGTGTTTTGACCCTTTGGGGGTACATATCAAAGGCCTTTGAGAAGAAGCAAGTTGGCTCATCTAACATAGTATGTAAATTTACTCAGTGCCAGCCAGCAAGGAATGACTAAAGCCCTCTGACTTGCAAGTTGAACTCTTCTCTCTCACTTGCTGGGTTTCCCTTGAGATGGCTTTCCTCTAGGCATTACTACATAGTTATTTCTCACCATATCCATGACCAGTTAAAAAACCATGATAAGAGGTGACATACTTGTGGCTCCTACTCCAAAGGTGGCTGGCACAATAAGTGATGATGATGATGATGATGATGATGATGATGATGATGATGGTGGTGGTGGTGGTGGTGGTGGTGGTGGTGATGATGACTGTGATGATTGTTGTTGTTGATGATGATGATGATAAATAGTTTGTACCATAATCTAGTATTCTAATTTTCCTTTAATAATTGAAGATCTGGGAGCATTGTATTTATAATGAAATTAGGTACTAAATGGTCAGATAGGTCCTTCTCAACTGAGGGAGGAGCTAGCTGGCAGATTGTTGACCTCACCATGATGTACTGCTGCTTCTATTTATCACTGAGCTTACACCTTAAGATTTCATATAGCCGGCCTCACTATCTGGCATCTGAGTCTATGACTCTTATTCAAACTGTGGATATGGTGTCACTGCTCATGATTCAATAAAGAAGGGAATGAACAATACAAACAATTCTATATACTTTTCATACTATGGAGAGAGAGACAGAGAGAGAGAGAGAGAGAGAGAGAGAGAGAGAGAGAGAGAGAG
>JADRCD010212752.1:67878-90860 GCA_019843815.1 Montemys delectorum
GAGAGAGAGAGAGACAGAGAGAGAGAGAGAGAGAGAGAGAATGCACCACACGCATGTGTGTTTGGTATGAGGGTATGCGAGTACTCTCCTAGAAGCCAGCAATTGATGCCTAGTGTCCTCCATCACCCTTTACCTCATTTTCTCGAGACAGAGTGTCTTATTGAATTCAGAAAATACCTTTTTGCCCATAGTGCCTGGCCCAACAAGCTTTGGCTATTTTCCTCTCTGTCTCCTAGCAATGGTATTTCAGAGACATACTCTCCTGCTTAGTTTTTATGTGGGTACTAGGGACTGAAATATAGGTACTCAGGTTTATACAGCAAGTACTATATCTATTGATGCATCTCCCTAGCCCTTAAAGAACATTTTTCATAGCTTTATTCTACAACTATCTAGATTTCATGGCAATTGTCTTGAAATCTCTAAGCCACTATGTAATAGCTTAAGATTTAGAATACAGGACAGTTGATTCTTATTCATTTACACTCTGGCTCAACTGTTGTATGTTCATTTGTTCCTTTATCCACATGCTAATTCACTAACTAAATAACAGCCAATGCACATCCAATGCATTGCCGAACAACAGGCTATCAGATTGTTTGGAGTCAGTTGTGATATGTGATATAAAGTACTGAGGGTCTGGACAAGGTGCCATGTCAACATCAAGGAGCGTGTAATTAATTTTGTCTCTGGTTCAGACATACCTCTGCTACTACAAGGAGGGATATAATTGACTAGGGGCCCTGCTAGAATTCCTGTGGTGAAGGTGGTTAAAGTATATGTCCCTGAGGATCGTATCATTATAGGAGCAGGTGACTGTAAAATGTAAAGAGAAATAAATTGGAAATCAGGGCAAGTATCCAGCCCTGGGCCTGATACTTGCTAGATACTTGAACATCAGAAAAGTAAAGGTTATGTCTAAATTTTTTTTTAAAGATAAAAATAAGACAAGAGAGGGGCTATACCATAGCTTAGAAAATAAGCATGGGACAGTCATATCACCATGCTGCAAAAGATTTGAGATTGTATATGTGCTTAATTATAAGCAGTGTTGTGGTCATGGGCAAAGAGGAGATATACAAATGTTCTGAAATCAAAGGAAAAAAATAGTGATTTTTGAGTCTAAGTGAGTAAGAAAGCTGGGTTCGAGTTTCTTCAGCTAACATCATTTCCATTTGAGGAAAATGGAGGTAGTTAACATAACAAGGAGAGAAAGCTGGTTATTATGGCTGAAACACTTCTACTGGCAGCTGTGTAATAAAAGCCAGCAGAATCTAGCAAGTCAAATATTTAGACTTTCTATAAATAGTCTGGTGATTTTCTGAGCCACCAAATAGAGCTCACTGTCCTTGCCTTTCTCATAAAGTTTTGCCAGATACTTGACCTAACTTGGCAAAGTAACTATTATAATATGTGCTTCTGTTTAGGATAGGGTGTTGTTTATTTATCATACTACCTTCATTGGGATTACTTCCCAGTCATCTTTCCTTGGCTGGATTCCCAGTTTACTTTATTTCCAAGATCAAATATGTTTGCTTCCTTGGAGAGTTTTAGAAGTCTTTGTACACCCAGTAAGCAATTTTGATGGGCATCTAACTAAGTGATTGCATCACCTCACAGAGCACTGGTACTCTAAGGAGCATCTCTTCTCTCCCACATGGGCTATTTGGCTCTAGTCTTCATATTGATGCTGGGATGACATGACTTTCCCACCTGCCAATGATGCTGCGATCACAAAACTATAGAATTTCTGCTGCTGGACAATGGTTTTATCTCTGGAAAAACATATGACAAGTATCACAGAACATAGAGCTTCCTGAACCAAAACCAAAGACCAACAACACACAGCACTCAACCACCAACCAAGGAATACACATGGTGGGACTATGCTCTGGCAGCATGTGTATAGTAGAGGATTACAAAGTCGGTCATCAATGGTAGGAGAGGCCCTTGGCCCTGTGAAAGTTCTGTGCCCCAGTGTAGGGGAATTCCAGGGCCAATGAGTGGGAGAGGGTGAGGTGGCAGGCATGGGGAGGGGGGAGGCAACAGGGGTTTGTTCTTGTTGTTTTTTCTTTTGTTTTGTTTTTTGTTTTTTGTTTTTTGTTTTGTTTTTTTTTTTTGCTTTTTGTTTGTTTTTTGTTTTTTGTTTTTGAGGGGAAACTGGGAAAGGAGAAATCATATGACATGTAAATAAAGAAAATATCTAATAAAAAAAAGATTTATCTCCAGTGTTAATGACTGTTGGCCTAGGATCCTGACTACTGCTGAGGCTGCGGCTCTCTGCTGCTATCTGGGGCTGCGAGTTAGTTAGTTAAAAGGAGGCAATGCATAATCGTGAGATATTTTATTATAGGAAAGAGGAAATAGCTTGGCCATGTAGAGAGAAAGAAAGGAGAGGAAAATGGGAGAGAGAGAGAGAGAGAGAGAGAGAGAGAGAGAGAGAGAGAGAGAGAAAGAGAGAGAGAGGAGAAGAAGAAAGCAAGAGAGGAAGAGAGGGCAAGGGAGGAAGAAAGGAAGCAAGAGAGAGAGAAGGGGTGTACCACCCTTTATATTGTGTGAAGCTAGGCTATCTGTCTGTGGGGTGGGGCATGACTGGCTGTGGTCAATTGACTGGGGGTAGGGTCCAGTTAGAATGCTGGGAGTTTGGGGCATTGTCTACGTGAGAGAACACACATCTCCTGCAGGGGGCTGTGAGAGGTTGGGACTGAAACATGAGCCAGGGTCCCAGGAATTATGACCAAAGACCTTCAGTCCCTTGCAGGCAGAGATATTGCCAACTGGGTCACCTGAGTTCCAAATTTATACTTGACTGGGCCCAGGTTGCCTAAGCAGACCACTCATTGCCCTACAAATGACAGCCCTCATTCCTGAAACACATAGAAATTTCCACATAGCAAGTCTTGACCTGCATAGGTTAAACAAACAAACAAACAAACAAATCAACCAAAAAGCCACCTACTCATAGTCTAAGCTTCCCTTTCTCTTTTAACTTAAATGTATATTTAGTAAGTTGTAGGAAGAAGATATATAAGTCTTTGGGGTAGGTGTAAGGTGGTGTTCATGCTATAATGGGTGTTTCTAGTCCTGAACTCAAATTATGATAATAGAATCTATCATGAGATATAAGTGCAGGCTTGGTGTTTCTGGAAGAGATGTCTCATATTACCTGACAGTACCCAGTCCCTTAATCCTTTTTTCTCCCCTTCCACCTGCAAAGCCTACTGAATTTTTGAGAAAGGAGGTGAGGATGATGGTTAGAGGCCATTGTCAAGCATTGAGTTTTCTACTAAAATGCCTGTCCTGAAGATATCTACATTTACACAGATGCTATAGAGATTTTCAAATCTCTAAACCAAGATATACAGTCATGCAGTCTACCAGGGAAGATATGTGTGAATTCTTTCTCTAAGAATTTCTTAGAGAATTTCTTTCTCTAAGGAAAGATATGTGTGAATTGTCCTAGATCAGCATTTTGCCCTTGACAATACTCTTTTATAAACATTTAAGGAAATGCAGCTATGCACTCATTGACTTACATGCATATAAGCGATCATCTGTTTCATGATACAATACTAGAATTGTTTGAAAAGAACAAGGTTTCTCAATCTGTACAAAACCAAGTAGTTCTACCCAGCTTTTTTATGGAAAAACTTTGCCAGCCTCTGTCCCTCAAATTGAAGCATAGAACCTTTAATATGGACATTCCTGGAATATGCCATAAGTTGGTTTTAATGCAGAAATAATTGGTATACTGATTCAGTAGTTTTATGTTCACTGTCTGTGGAAGACACTCCAGCTTGTTTCCTTTCTTGCCCAGCCTGTCCTTGGAGACTAGAAATTGATGCTTAAGTAAGAACTCTAGAACAGAATCATATGTTATGCAGGCTATGATAGGTGCAAGCAGGTCAGTATCCTGCAAGGTGATGACTTTATCATCCCATCTTCATGCCATCTAATGCTGCTCACTTCAAGACTTTCCTTAAGGAATTATGTTCCTTTGCTCATAATTTCTTGAAGTCTAGTCCAAGTGAAATACAGTATATTTGTACTCATACAAAACTTCATATGAAATATACATCAAAAATTCCTTTGGATATTCTTCCCAGTTTGCTTTTAGATATTATATCTTTTAGCTGCAAACTTGAGATATTTCAGATTCTAAATTCTAATATAAAAGCTTGTATTCGTTTTCCCCTCCAGCAAAGAAATTAAGGAAACATTGATTACCATAGAATTGAAGGTTATTCTGTCATACATTATAATTAAAAAGTATAACTAAAAAGTAAAACTTATAATGCTAAGGTATACAATGTTTCATTTTGATGCATGTATATATTGTGAAATGATGACTACAGTCATGATAATTTCCATATCCATTTTCTTACATAGTTATGTTTAGTGTTGTTTAGTGACAAAATTCCTTAAGTTTTATTCTCATGACTAATTTATAAATGTATAATACATTACTATTTTTAACTGTAGTCATCATATTATAGAATAGGTGCTGAGAATATATTTACTTTATAACTGTAACTTAGTTGACCTTTGACCAAAATTTTACTATTTTGTATGCTGCCTGGTCCCTGGTAACTACCCTAGACTCACTGTTGTTATATATAGTCAACTATTTAGATTGTATCTGTAACTGAAATGATATAATATTTGTCATTTTTGTCTGTCTTGTTTTACTTAGTGTACTGTTCTCTGGGCTTGTCTGTGCTGGTACAGATGGAAAAACACCTTTACTTTAGACAAATGAGTGATTTTTACTATATTTATGTATGTATATTTTCATTACCCATTGATCTATGGATGGACATTATGTTATTTCTATATCATGGCTGTTGAAATATTGTACTAGTGAACATGGAGTTTCCCCCATCTCTCCTGGATTCTCCCTTCATGTTCTTAGATGCATGCACAGATAGAGGATTACTGGATCATGTGAACTTACTTTAAAATGCATCCATGTTCAAAGTATGTTTCCATGTGTGTCTTTATATCTATGTATAGCACACTATGACTTGCCATTTTGTTGATGCATTCCTGCAACTATAAAAATGACTAGAAATGTAGTTTTGACTTTAGGATTTGACTGGTTAAAACAATGTCTGTATTTTGAAGTGGCCACTACTTAGTATATAAAGATTCTGCTTCTTAAAGCATTATTTTTAGACTGTCAAGGGTCTTCTTAGGAATATATAGCCAGAGTGTTGTTATCAGAAACACTGGGTCAGAATCTTCCCTTAACAGGTGTCTTAGTCAGGGTTTCTATTCCTGCACAAACATCATGACCAAGAAGCAAATTGGGGAGGAAAGGGTTTATTCAGCTTACTTCCACATGGCTGTTGATCACCAGAGGAAGTCAGGACTGGAACTCAAGCAGGTCAGGAAGCAGGAGCTAATGCAGAGGCCATGGAGAGATGTTCCTTGCTGGCTTGCTTCCCCTGGCTTGCTCAGTCTGCTCTCTTATAGAACCCAAGACTTCCAGCCCAGGGATGGCACCACCACTTTGATCACTAATTGAGAAAATGCCCCACAGCTGGATCTCATGGAGGCACTTTCCCAACTGAATGCCCTTTCTCTGTGATAACTCCAGCTTGTGTCAAGTTGACACACAAAACCAGCCAGTACAATTGACCCTTTGCCAACTTGACACACAAACACATCACTATTAAGCCTCAACCCTTACTTTCTTATTCATCCTCAAGATCTAAAGTCCCACAGTCTTTACATATTAAAAGTTCCAATATCTTTTAAAATTCAAGATCTCTTAACTGCGGGCTCCACTAAAATACTTTCTTCCTTCAAGAGGGAAAAATATCAGGACACAGTCACAATCAAAAGCAAAACCAATGTCTGGGATCCAACTCACGATCTTCTGGGCTCCTCTAAGGGCTTTGGTTACTTCTCCAGCTCTGCCCTTTGTAGCACACATCTTGTCTTCTGGGCTCCAGATGCCTGTACTACACTGCTGCTGCTGTCCTTGGTGGTCCTTGCATGGTACTGGCATTCCCAAAACACTGCTGTAACTAGGCTTTACCAATAGCCTCTCATAGACTGTCTTCATGGTGCCAAGTCTCAACTCCTTTGCATGACATTTTCAGTCCTGGGCCATCAATTGCAAACTGAGGCTGCACCTTCACTTATGGCCTTCCATGGCCTCTCACTGTGCCAAGCCTCAGCTGTTCTTCATGACCCCTTTGTGCTGTCAAAACCAGTACCACCTGGGTGACTCTTACACATTACCAAGTCCTGCTGCAGCACAAGGTACAACCTTGCCTGTCTCTGGAACACAACCTCTTTGTGCTCTCAGAAAACACTTCCCAGATGTCACCTCAATGATGCTGTTCTCTTCTTAATCACTGATAATTTCTTAGCTCCAGCTAACCAGCATCAATAGTCCCAGTAATGTAAATTTTTCACTTTAGTAGTTCTGGTATCTTGTTAATCACAGCTGATACTTCAGCCCCAGCTAACCAGAACCACAGAATCTTCTCAATCAAAACAACATGGCCCTCATAAGAGTCTTTAATCTTCTCTCTGAAATTTCACAAGCCAGGTCTCCATCTTCTGCACTGTTCTCAACGTGATCTTCCAAACTCCTACAGAATATCCCACAGAGTTCTTAACAATCAGTGGCTCTTCTAGCTCAAAGTTCCAAAGTCCTTCCACAATCCTCCCCAAAGCATGGTCATGTTGTCACAGGAATACCCCACTATGCTGGTACCAATTTGTCTTAGTCAGGGTTTCTATTCCTGCACAAACATCATGACCGAGAAGCAAATTGGGGAGGAAAGGGTTTATTCAGCTTACTTCCACATCGTTGTTGATCACCAGAGGAAGTCAGAACTGGAACTCAAGCAGGTCAGGAAGCAGGAGCTGATGCAGAGGCCATGGAGAGATGTTCCTTGCTGGCTTGCTTCCCCTGGCTTGCTCAGTCTGCTCTCTTATAGAACCCAAGACTTCCAGCCCAGGGATGGCACCACCACTTTGATCACTAATTGAGAAAATGCCCCACAGCTGGATCTCATGGAGGCACTTTCCCAACTGAATGTCCTTTCTCTGTGATAACTCCAGCTTGTGTCAAGTTGACACACAAACCAGCCAGTACAACAGGTCACTTAGTGGGTCATAGGTGTGCTACAAGTTGAGACCTTTCCAAGAAATGTCTTCTGTTTCCAGTACATGGCTTCTCTGAAGGTTAACTGAGTAGATAGAAAAGCATCTCAGTCACTCTTTTATTTGCAAAGTATTTCTTGGCATATGACTCTATAATTACATCTAATAAATGAAGACAACATGTCTTAATCATTTCAATAATTGCAGAGGCAATTTTGATATATAGTACAGATGAGGTTTTATATTATAAAGGCTTTTTTTTAATTTTCCTTTTTAAATTCCTTACTATTAATCTCTAATCAGTTACTCCTTATTACCAGACCAACAAATATCACTTAATATAGCGAATCAGCTTTCTACTTCCCAGTCCCTCCTGATGGAAGTTTATCTTAAATGAGAGCAAAAAGAAGCACAATTTTTCCTAAGTAAGTCTTTTCAAACATTCACAATTAAATTCAGATTATATATATATTTTTCTAAATCAGAACAAATCAAAAGCCAAGCATAATTGCTGTTGGCTTATAGCTCTTGTATGAGTTGAAAACCCTTTGTAAATTTACAAACAAGTACGAACAATCCCATGAGACTCAAGAACCCTGTTTTAATGACAAGTCATGCTTTGACAAGATGGTTGATCCATTTGTGAACACAACATGATTGCTCTGGTGTAATTTCTTTGGGACTTGTCACAATTGTCCTGTAGTGTGACTTCGACTTCATTTACCTTCATTTGAAATTCCATTCTCAAAGTTTAGAATGTCATCCTATGTGTACCTTTACTTCATATAAGTCATGTATGTATGTATTTATGTATGTATGTATGATCAACCTACTTCTCTTTGTAAATTTGATTAAACCAGTAACCAATGACAATTTCCCGTATAATTTTCAGAAGAAAATGTTGGAAAAAAATATCCATGACAACTTTGGACACCTAGGAACATTTCCATGATATTTCTCACTCAATATATAGAGGAAGATAGTAGAGATTAAAACAAAGAAATGTCCTAGAATGAGAAGATGTAGACTATATTTATAGTAATTCCACTCACTAGATGTCTCTCCTATGGTATATTTTGTGGCTTCTCTAAAATTTGGCTTCCTTTCTTGCATATTAGAGATGGTTATTAGACCTTTCTTCCGAGGCTGGGGAGTGGTGGGATATGCAAGGAAGCTCTTGTTCATTGATTCAATTACCCATAGGTATATATAGGTAATTGGTGTGATGATGATTGTTACTAGCATTACTATTTGACTGTAGGTTTTGGTAGTGATCATTTACTAGTTAGGACTTCTACATCCTCCTTCCATTTCCCTTGCTTCATTGTGTTCTTTCAGTCTTTCCTATCTTTTGCTGCACTTCTCTTAAGAACTGTATCATGGCACAGACTGAGAGGACTCACACAGCTGCCTATATTGCTGCTCTTATTCCCATCACTGGCGCTTGATCCTCCCCTGCTTCCACTCCTCCCAGAAGTTGCTTAGAGGATTCACTGTTGTTCAGAGGAGCCAGTCCAGTGTGGGAGCTTCTCACAGTGATGTTGTCCTGGGGCTGAGTATGGCTATGGAGAATGATGCTTTCATTAATCATTCCTTGTCCTTTTAATCTTTACTAATAAAGCCTGGGAGACACTGATTGAAAGTGGAGAGCACAGCTCAAGATGCAGCAAGCTTTGGATTTCACTTTGCTGTCAGCATCTTCCTATGTTTGTGTAATAGGAACTGAAAAAAATGGCTCTTTATGCTAGAATGGATTTGTTATTATACTCCCAGGTCTCTGGGTGATTTTTTTCAGGTAGAGTTGTATAATTGTTGCTATTACTAACCATGAGAGTGTACATTTTTTGGTTTGTGCTTTTGCATCTCTTCAGTTTCCATTTGAATGGACTTTGCACTGTCAGGTATAGTTTGGGTACCTACTAAAAGAATGCATAATATGTGAAAAATATAAGCAGAAGCAAAACAGGAAAAAGCAAGTCAAACAAAATGGGTTTCCAGTTACTGAATAAGAAGAGGGACAGGTCAGCTCATGATTTGAACCAAAACTGGAAAAAATAACTCTCAAAGCAAATCTCCATTTTCTTTGCATTTAAACACCATTGACATTCACATGAAGAAAGCATGAAAGAATGTACTGCATTCCTGACCAATGTTCTCTCTGTTCACAGTCTTTACTCTAGCCTTGTATTTCAAGTACTCACCGGAGCATGTACACAAATTATAAGTCTTTAATTACATTTTGAATTCTTTAACCCCCCTTAGTAATTTGAGGCTAGGTATACAGTAGCAGCAGCAGTATTATACATGACAGTTTGGCTTGTGCATGAGGCAGGCTTAAACAACTGTTGCAGGTGGCTTCACTTTAGTGATGGATTAAACAATTCTGAGGGTTTGGACTATAAAGTCCACACTCAGTGAATGTGTGTTTTCCTTGACAAGAAAATGAAGGCAAATACAGAAGGTTCAGAAGAGTGAGAAAAAGCCACTTTGAAACAGGCTTTCTTCCAAAGGACTTAAATGATGGCTAAGCATCAGCCTTGCCACTTATGTTTTAGCACAGGAGCCACACAGCTATTGGAAGCCTATGCTCCTGAGAGGCTAATAGCATTTACCAAAGTGCCCAAGCAACAGCAAAAGCCAAATGGCCAGGACCCTCAAGACTCATATGAAAGTGAAGTCACCAGATAAAGCAACAGAGGCCTTACAATGATAAGAAACTAAGACAAGGTTGAGGAAAACTGAATCTCTATCCCAGTGAGATCATTGGCTAGACACTGACCCCTAGACTATTTCAAACTACAAGAAGCTGAAGGTCCATAGTACTTTAGAAGACAGTTGGAGCAAAGATGCATATATCCCATATCTTGCTCTGTAGATATGGGAGTGGTAAAACACATAGCATTTCTTTGGTAAGCAATCAGAATGTGATTAAATTTGATACTTCTTTACACAAAGGCATATCACTCAGCTTCCAGAGTAATTGTTACTATTTGTTAAAGAGTTCTCAAAAGAGATAGGACAGCTATAAGTATAAGTTAATTTGGAAGGCTTGAATGAATAGATGTGTGATGGTAAACACAGTGACCCACATTTACAGATATGCTTGCAGCATTCCAGAGAAGATCTCCTATGCTGTCTTAGGTCTTTGTATCTCTCCGCTCAAAAACTTTTTCTGGGAGCATATGGTCAGGGTGAAGTTACAATATTCAAGAGACTCTCCACCTAAAAATATGATGATCCTGAAAAAATAGATATATTTCAATAAATATCACAAAATTATGCCTTGGGCTTAAAGATTATGACGTAATTCTGAGAAGAAGAGACTTAAGATTAAAGAGATGCTTAGCTTATGTGGTTTAAAATGTAAAAATGTGAGTGCTTTTAAAAACTTGAGGTGGAATAGGTATTAAGAAATATGCCGGCATGCACCTTTAATCCCAGCACTTGGGAGACAGAAGCAGGCAGATTTCTGAGTTCCAGGCCAGTCTGGTCTACAGAGTGAGTCCTGGGACAGCCAGGGCTATACAGAGAAACCTTGTCTCCAAAAACCTTAAAAAAAAAAAAAAAAAAAAAAAAAAAAGTCTGTCTATCTGGGCTGGTGTCCAGAGCAGACCTTGGGCTCAAGCTCTGCAGCCAGTCCTACAACACCCAGAGGAAGCTTCACTCCCAGGTGACCTAACAAGCCCAGGATCACAGTATCCCAGAATCACAGGATCATAAACACAGCTTGACTCTGAGGAGTTCTGACACAACCAGGATCACAGGAAGGACAGGATCCAGTCAGATTTAGCAAAGGCAGGTAGCACTAGAGATATCCAGATGGCAGGGGGCAAGTATAAGAAAATAAACAACACAAACCAAGGTCACTTGGCATCATCAGAACCTAATTCTCCCACTATAGCAAGTCCTAGACACACCATTACACCAGAAAAGCAAGATTCAGATATAAAATCACTTATCATGATGATGATACAGGACTTTAAGAAAGACATAAATAGCACCCTCAAAGAAATACAGGAGAACACAGGTAAACAGCTAGAAGCCTTTCAAGAAGAAACACAAAAATCCCTTAAAGATCTTCAGGAAAACACAATCAAACAAGTGAAGGAAATGAGCAAAACTATCCAGAATATAAAAATGGAAATAGAAACAATGAAAAAAATCAGAAAGAGAGACAACCCTGGAGATATAAACCCCAGGAAAGAAATCAGGAATCATATATGCAAACATCACCAACAGAATACAAGAGATAGAAGAGAGAATCTTAGAGGCAGAAGACACCATAGAAAACATTGACACAACAGTCAAAGAAAATGCAAAAAGCAAAAAGCTTCTAACCCAAAACATCCAGGAAATCCAGGACACAATGAGAAAACCAAACCTAAGGATAATAGGTATAGAAGAGAGTGAAGATTCCCAATGTAATGGGCCAGCAAATATCTTCAACAAACTTATAGAGGAAAACTTCCCTAACCTAAAGAACGAGATGCCCATGAACATACAAGAAGCCTACAGAACCCCAAATAGACTGGACCAGAAAAGAAATTCCTCCTGCCACATAATAATAAAAACACCAAATGCACTGAACAAAGAAAGAATTTTAAAAGCAGTAAGGGAAAAAGGTCAAGTAACATATAAAGGCAGGCCTATCAGAATTATACCAGACTTCTCACCAGAGACTATGAAAGCTAGAAGATCCTGGGCAGATGTCATACAGACCCTACAAGAACACAAATGCCAGCCCAGGCTACTGTACTCAGCAAAACTCTCAATTACCATAGATGGAGAAACAAGATATTCCATGACAAAACAAAATTTACACAATATCTTTCCACAAATCCAGCTCTACAAAGGATAATAGATGGAAAACATCAACATAAGGAGCAAAACTACACCCTAGAAGAAGCAAGAAGGTAATCTTTCAACAAAACCACATAAACCTAATTCCACCTCTTACAACAAAAACAACAGGAAGTGATAATTACTTTTTCTTAATATCTTAATATGAAAATTAATATTACCAACATATCCTAATCGATTGAAATCCAATAATATGAGGAATTAGAAATTTGTTGATTGTCATCCAATTGTCTCTCTAATTTGGTAATTGGAGAAATAGATTTAACATTGTACAATCTATATATACTTTCAGCTTGTTTGTGACAGTGTCTTGCTGTGTGCAACATAAGGGTCTTGAAATACTGCTTCTCCTGTCTCAGCCTCTCTATTTGTAGTATTTGTAGTTTATTTCATGTCTTCACACTATACTATGGTTTGCAGAACAGCTTATATATTTCAAAAGTGTTTATATACTCTAAAGGAACATAGATAATTAACGAGGGAGGTTGCTTGTAAGAGAACAAAGAGTGAGACTTTGCCTAACATTTGTAACTCTTGTATCAAGTTTGAAGAAGAGGACTTTATAAGTTACTCTTTCTTTGAGATGAATGCTTTTTCAAATTATCACAGCTAATGAACCAAATTCTTACCCTCACCCAATGTCCGTGCCACCCTCCAAGCAGAACCATTGTTCATTGAAACAATTGGTGAATGACTTTATGGATAGACCATCTTAATATCTACACCATTTCTTAAATGAATGTAACCTGTTCTCTGTGGGCTGAGAATAAAGTCACTCACTCAAGTCAAATAGCTTTGACCATAGCAAGAAGTCTGTATCCAAAAATCGAGCCTACAATTCATTTTTTGGTGCAGCAGAACTATCAACTCTCAGCTTAGCTACGATGGAGGTAAAATCCTTTGGTGATGTGAGAGTCATTGAAATATAGCCTTATTACAATGAAATCCAATGTCTAAAAATTGTTCTTATTTTGGGCTTGTACCACAGTAAGAGCCAAGATTTTAAACTCTACTAAATATGAAACAAACAAACAAACAAACAAATAAAAAAAGAAATATGCCATGACTGCTAGATATTTTTGGAAAAGCAGCTCTCTTACTTTTGTCTTTGCTAGATGCAAGTAAAAGAAGGCAAGGAATAGCAGGTTAGAACAGAAGAGGCCAGGAAAGATCTGGCCAGTACCATTTAGTCTATTGGTTATCCATCATATCTCAGCTGAAACCCTATGTATCCTTACAAAAATCAGTTACTTACTATGTTTAATAACTACATATTAGGGATCATATGAGGGTGGAGGTCTCTCTCTACTTAGAGTGAAGGACTAGATTATGGAAAGCAGTCCAACAATTCAGCACACTGTCAGGCTCCGAGCCAATGTTAGTATTATTCACAGCAAAGCATGGTGAGAATGTTGACTCTCAATAGCTGAGGTGTGGTGAAGACTTGAAAATGGCCAAATAGGGAACTTTAAGAGGAGTATAACAAAGACCATCATCTATCTGGGGGATTATTATGAAGAAAAGGGATCCAATCATCTTGCCAACTCTAGAAGGGACCAAAACCAACAGACATTATTGGAAGAAACTTGGAGACTATTTAATAGAAATATTTCCCCACTAGGAAATATTTTAATTATTATATGAAAATAACTTTATGTACTGTATGAAGAGCTCCCAATCTCTGTATTTGTAGCAACAGTAAGTGTAATTGAGAAGGAACTGTTGGTGTATTCCTGTTACTGTTCTTAGCAATCTGGATTCCTTCATAGCCCTCATTGTATGTAGGGAACATAGTTTTTCTGTTAGTACTCACACTGAACATGAGAAGACAGACTACAAGGAAGTCATACATAGGATCATCTTATAACCTTAGGCTTTTGTGTGTTACAAAGAATGCATGACAGTTTGTGCCTGTACATCTTAATGGGCTATCCTTCTCCCCCTTATCATTCTTTGTCCACAAAATTATAGAAATTTTAACTAAAAGGAGTTTTAAAATTCTTGTAGAGACCATACAGTCTATACCCTCATTCTGTACGAATATTTGAGTGGAAGGGACATACTGGAACTAATAGCAACAAGATTAAACTAGAGAATCTCAGCAGGACAAATAAAGGCCCAACTCCACAAAGAAGGGTTGTCTGTGCCTAGTTTATTCAATCATAAGAACTCACCATCATTGTCCTAGGTAAAGATTTTGAGACTCTGGTGATTTGAGAGTTTTTCTTGAACTTTAGCATGCATGGGGAATTTCATCAATCTTTTTTAGAAAGTGATATATTTAGATCCAATTTTACAAAGGCTGTATACATGGTATTATTAAAAGATTTTACAAGAACTGAGAAATTTCATAAAAGATGGGGTGTTATATGTGGGTATGCTTCAATTCACTTCACGTTAACTCATTCTCCAGTCATAAGAGATATAGATCTTTTTGCATTAAAGTAATTTAGTATAATTCAGTGAGAAGACTCAGGTCTAAAGATGTGGAGTGTGGGGATTTATGGCAAACCTTTCTGTTTGGGCTTCACTTTTTAAACCTATATAGCAGAGTGATGTGGCTAAACCATCCTTGTGTGCTTTAAGTTTGAACATTTTCTCTCTATTTCTTTTTATTTCCTAAGATATGCTTGCTCTCACCCTTTTCATGCCAGATGGCAAAATGCCCTGGCTGTGCATGGAAGACTAAAATTGATTTGGGGGTTTGTGAGCCACAAATGATCATGGAAGTATAAGGAATTCAAATGAGCAGAGGTTTCTAGCTTCTTTTCTATTGCTGTTGCTTGTAAAGTGTAGGCACAACACAATAGTAGAAGGCACCATCTCATTGTTAATAATAAACTTAAAAGTTGCCTAATAAGGCCTACAGAGGTTGCTTTGTGCTCAGAGAACTTTAAGTTACAAGGCTGAGGCCAATGCCACAGGGCATAAAGACTTAATTTGTTCTCTTCATCTTTCATTTCTATCACTCTTGAAATACATTCATAGGAAAATTACATGTGTTGGTCTATTGTTTCTGAATATGTGATTCTCTCTCTCTCTCTCTCTCTCTCTCTCTCTCTCTCTCTCTCTCTCTCTGGTGTGTGTGTGTGTGTGTGTGTGTGTGTGTGTGTTTAGATTGCTTGTGTGGAGGAGAGAATGCTCACTGTATTCCATCCTTTCTCCTGTAGGTGTGCCATAGTAGTAGCTTACTGGATATCATTGTTTTGCTAAGAGGCTAAGATGGCACATATGCTATTCTCCCCCATCCTTCTCCATTCTGGTTTTCTGCTGTCATTTCAAAGATAAACACCCAGTAGAGTTGTGAGTGTCAAGTGTCTGGACAAAGGCAGTTAATCCATCTGCAGCTTCTAGACCCTCTAGTGAATGGACAGTCTGTTGCATACCACTAGACCTGCTTTAATTTCATCTGCCTTTTCAAATTTTCTCTAGGGCTAGAGATCAAAGTGTAATTTAAGAAAGAGTGAGAGAGAGAGAGAGAGAGAGAGAGAGAGAGAGAGAGAGAGAGAGAGAGCTCAGTGCTGTAGAATCAATGCATAAACTTGTCTGTAGGGGACAAGTCTTAGAGTTGATATTTCATAACGTGTAAAATAAAATAAAGAAACATTATCTGGTAATGATTGGATTACCAAAACCAAAGGGATAGCTCTTAGATTAAGCACACAGATCACAGAATTCTAATGTGTCAGTTATACAGTTATACATTGTTAGTCTTTAAGAGTATTTAAAATGACTAGCTTTGTTTCTTTCAGAGAAAATTGAAAAAAAATAAAGTTTCATATGAGTTCTTTTTGGCTAATTAGGTCCAACTCAGATTGACATTTGAGGTGTCCTGATTTTCCTGAAGACTTGGGCTGCAAATTCTTGTGCATGGCCAAGGATGAGCGGTCTTTGATCCAGTTTAAAGTTCTGCCAGGTATAGCATGCATAAGAACTACTCCAGGCTATCACATGCGTATGGTTGTCAACATAACATCTAGTAAATGTGCCTGTCATCATTTCTTTGCTACATGGATAGTGGTTTAGGTTTACTAACAATTTTTTAATGATAGTGTATCCTGAAAAAGGACAACTCTAAATGAAGAAAACTACTTCCTGTTTAGGACTTTTCTAAGAAAGGCTGTTATTAAATGAGAGCCTTAAAGGAGTTTCCTTCTTAAGAAAAGTACTGCTTTAATGTGGCTCACATTGCGAAGTGTTCTTCCCTTGGTCTATTATTCACTGTGGTCTGTTGCTCATGTCAAGTGAGCAAGCGTGTTTCCATGGTGAACTCTATCCTGCAATAGACTGCATTCATAGGAGAAGAGTAGTGTGTGACAAATACAGAGGGTGCATTACTATATTGTATAATAGAACATGGGCTAAGGGGAGATAAAAACAAATTGCCGTTCTGCTCGTTCTAAAATATCCTCTTTCATTACCTGTCATTAAATATAAAGTTGGAATGAAGCTTCCTAATGCTTTACCCAAGCAACCTTAGTGTGAGGTTTCTAACGAGAAGGCTGAGGGTAGCAATTTGTCTTAATGATCAATTTCACTAACACTGAGTTAAATTAGCATTCCTCTCTGATAGGTACTAGAAAACACACACGCGCACACACACACAAAAACACACAGACACACAACCTAAACTCATTAAAATCAAAGTGATTATATAAGAAACACAATAAGTATTGTCCATTTTTCAATTGCAGCCCTATTTTCAAACAGTGGAATCACCTGTGAAATATATTGTTTAAAAACATATGAACACCCACTGAGACTGTCATATGAGATTATAGAGCATCACTAACTAATACATATTAACACATACTTATGTTAAGACCATTCATTAACTCAAAACGTAACTTCTTGAGGTCATAGCTAAAAGGGCATTGTAAACAAATAGGACATTAAGAGTCCCTCCCTAATATTCAAAGAGAAGAGGAAAGGGAACTGTGGGCCAGGCTCAGTACACAGCTCAGCAATTTTAGTTCACATATATTGGGCAACTTAAAAAGCACGTTAACTATCTGAATTTTACCCCAAGAAAGATTTTTAAAATTTGCATTGTGTCCAACATTATTAAGAGGAAAGTTGGAGATTAAGCCCAGGCCCTCTAATTCCCAAACCAAACTCTTAATTGCTAAGTTCTTAGCATATTCTCAGAGCCTTTTACATAAGATGTTGCCACTAAATTCAGGTTTAGATTATTCTAGCATAATCTTTCTCTAGAAAGATGCATGTCTGATTATCAGTTATTCCAACCTTCCTTTCTTTCAGCCTGTGCTTTTGATTATTTTCTTTTAGAAAGTGAGAGCAGTAGCCCTGGACTTAGAAAATATTGTTTACACTTTTTCTTTGATTGTGCACATAATCATGTGGATAATGAAATACCAAGAGTGAATCAACCAACTAACTGCAAGTCATCATGATGCAGTTTCCATGGAAAAGGGCAAGGAGGATTCTAAAGCGTCAGAAAAATTATAAATGCCTCTTATACCACAGAGGTAGTAGAACTTAGAGTTAAGCTCAAACATTTAACTCAGGTTCCAATCTGTATTACTGACCTTTTAGGATTAAATATTCTTCTATGATTGATTTTTTTAAGTGAAGCCAATACTAGATAAATATGGGTTATTATAGTATATTCAATATCATTCATAATAGGTAAATAAGGTCCGCATAGGAGTTGATACTAGCACCCACTATTTAAGATTGTCAAGGCATTTATTGAGCTGAGTTCTTGCTAGCTGAGTGTTTGTCCTGTGAGGAATATCCAGCAAATGTAATTTGTAGCATTTTATTTTACAAAAGTGAGAAAATATTACATAAAAATTTGAGCTTTGCTATGAAGAGAATGAAGCTGGATCCATTGAAAACCTAAGAGTCCTACAGGAACTGCTTAGGATAAGGATATATATATGTAATTTCTTCCATATTTATTTTTCTATTTGTTTTTAATTCATGATCACAATTAAGTACTTTAAAAGGCCTAGCCCATGCCCATCATCTATTTTCATCATTCTAAGTTATTGTAAGATAGAAATAATTCTGCCCATGTTTAGGAATGATAAGGCCAGAAACCAAAGAAGCAGTTGGAAAGGTACCCAGCTAGGATGCAGGTAGACTGCAACATCAGTCCAGGTCTCACCTTCATGTGTGCAGAAATAGGGATTGAGTAAGGCTGAAGAAAAAGAAATAAACTCACAGATGAAAGTTGAGTGGAGGGCAGACACCAGAAACAGTGTGTATAGAATACCATAGCCTTGCACTCTTGGAAAACCAGAGACCCCCTTCACTGATGGATCTGTCTTTGCTCTCTTCCAATTATTCTACTGTCAATGGTGATTAGAGTATCGTTCCTGACATTAGTTTAAGACAACCTCTCTGGCCTCTTTAGACCATTTGTGGCCTCACTATTCCCATCTATAGCGTCTCTATTCCCCAGGGTTTAGCTTCCCCATGAGGGTCTATGTTCCCTCATGTCAAAGCTTGGTTATTATAGTTCCTCTAAAGATGACAGAAAAATTCACTCCCAGTAAGGCATTTTCTTGACATTTTGACAATCTCTCAGAGAAAAGCTGATGTCTGGCCATGGGCCCCAATCATCAGACCCATCAGAGTCCAACTATATTTTCTGAGAGGCTGTCGATAGAGTGTGCATGAGATTATTATTGTTTGCCAGCTCTCTATTGATCCTGGCTTTGTGAAGCTCAAAGTCTGTTTACAGCTACCCATAAAAACGAAGGGCCACTTCTTTAACTGAAGGTTAACGCACTGTGTTTATTTAATTGAATGGAAATGGCTTTGTGTTTTCCAAATGTCATTGTTAATAAATTTTCAAGGGATTCTCTATGACTACTATGTAGGGGTGAAGAAAAGGAGAATGTTTGCTGGGAGGGGGGGTTGGGATGCTGGAGGCAAGAGAAAAAAGACAGAAGCTTGGTTGGGATCTTGAATAACTTCCCTATACACAAGTATTATTAAAAAAAGAAGAAAATGCACTCTATATTAATGCTGTTTGTAAAAGTTGTCAGTAAAATGTCTCCCATGACATTTATTATTATTTTGGATTTTAATCTTTTACCTGCCTGTGGTCTTATTTGTTCCTTAGGCTTTAAAAAAACTTTTATAAATGAGACAATAATTTTTATTTACAGTGGGTTGGGGGCTCAAATATATTCAGTTATCATTTGATTACTTTCCCTCCTCCACCACAGTTTTGACAGAGTTAGCTAGAATCCGGAGTTGCATCAAGTAGGGACAGACTCTGGCAATCCCTTGACCTGCTTTTTAAGTGACAGTGTCGACTGCCTAGAGGGAAAAGAGAACATCTTTTACCAAGTGACTTGGAGAATAATAAATAGTCTCCGAGTCTGTGAAACTATTTGGCTTTCTAGCATAAGAAATGAATAATAGACATTCCTGCCATCCATTTGAATGTTTCAATGAGTAATTACTCAGTCACTCACCACATCATTATTCCTATCTCTAGAAGCTTTGTCCATAGATGTGGTGAACATGGAAAATGGGTGTTATTTTTTTTCTTAGTACTCTCTTTATGCCTCAGTCTCCTTAAGAGACACAGTGACAAAAGAAATTCCTAGGCTTGAAGAACACCTCTGAAAGAATGGTGATTAGATGAAACTAAGAGAACAGGAATTGTTAGCTTAAGGCTGCAGCTCACTCATTCTGTTCCTTGCTAAGCAGCTTTCAGGTACCAGGCTGAGAGATTCTAAAGCAAAGTAAGCTAAACTTGACCTGCGGAGATGGCACAGTTGGTGTGGAATTTGTGTGAGGATATGCTGACATAAGGACTTGAGTTTGGATCTCCAGAACCCACTAAAAGCACAACAGTGTGTGCATTTCTTAGTTTGTGTTTTCATTGCCATGAACACACACCTTGACCAAGGCAAATCTTATCAAAGTCAACGTGTAATTGGGGCTGGCTTACAGTTTCACTCCATTATCATCCTGGTGGGAAACACAGCATCTTGCAATCAAGCTCGGTGTTGCAGGATCTGAAGGCCACCAGGAGGAGACTCTCTTCCATACTCAGTATAGCCTGAGGATAGGAGACCTCAAAGCCCACCTACACAGTGACACACTTCCTCCAACAGGACTACACCTTCAGTTAGGCCACACCTCCTAGTAGTACATGTCCCTCTCACTAAGCATTCAAACCCCTGAATCTATGGGTGGCCAAACCTAGTAAAAGCACCACTGTACCTATAATCTCAACTCTGGAGTAGAGACTCAAGTCTTCCTGGGGCTCCCTGGCCAGCAGGTCTAATAAAATCTGTCAACACCGAGAAACTCTGTACAAAATTAAGGAAGAGAAGTGATTGAAGGATCACCCCTGAATAAGACCTTTGGCACACACACCCACACCCACACCTACACCCACCTAACCTCCCCCCCCCACACACACACCACACTAAAATGAGGTAGCCCTGTAATTTAAGGATGCTATGGTTTGTGCCTCTGTACTGTTATGGATATATGTGCATGTGGGCAAATATCTAACAAGTTAAGTGTTATGATAGTGCCTCTCCACTATAATGAAAGTGGCTAGCCTATTAGAGGGTAATGTATCAGCACCTGGTAATAGAGATATCCCAGTTCTCATTTCTTCCTTCACTTCCATGTTTAACTTTCATGGCTGCTTTCAAAGAATGAACACCTATTTTCAATATTCAGGGTTCTTTGGATCCTGACAGACCTGTGAGATGTGAGATGGTCAAACATATTGTTTTGTTGAATGTGGCTTTTGAAACATATTTGACTATATCAAGTTTTCCATATTATGGAGAGAGAGAGAGAGAGAGAGAGAGAGAGAGAGAGAGAGAGAGAGAGAGAGAGACAGCTTAAGGGGTAAGAGTTAGAAAAGTGTAAAGTGTACCTGGTAAGTGGTACAAAATGTGAGAACTGAATGGTAAGCAAAATGCTGAGGATTTAATCAAAAAATGATTTTCCTGAGTCTTAATTCAATACCCCCAAAATCTTCTTAATTTGAAATGACTATCTTCAAGGCAATGCAAAAGGAATGAATAAGGAGAGCATAATGAGGTGAGTGCCACATTCTTGAAGGGGTCACCTTGCATGCAGAATATTGTTCTTTGTCTATTAAGCTTTCACATTTCATGGGTTATCATTAGACTATGATACAAAGTCTTCTGAAAAAAGTGGAATTTTAGTGATCTCCAGGAACATATTCTGAACTGTAAAGTAAGACCCTGACACATTGCATTTCCTTTGGCTAGCAGTGTCTTTAATGCCAGATGCAAACTAACTAGAAGCAAAATGACCTCACAGAATTTGATATTTGGTTCTTAAAAGATAGGAAAACATGTATTTCCTTAACACTTCTAAGATACTAGGTCCCATTTTCTAGAAGTTGATCTGAGATGTCATAGCTGTAGGATATGATCCCTTCTGGGTAAAGTGGCCTCCTTTTCCTATTCAACATCGGGCTGCATTGTGTCTGTTCACGGATAAAGCAGTAGTAAGGGCATACTAACTAAGACCAGTGCCAGAAGAGTGTGATTTCTGGATTCCAATTTTTCTGTTGGATGGTCTTCCCCAAATTTCTTAACCCACTAGTTTTGCCATCTACAATCGACGTCACGGGGGTTTCTTGTGAGCTCAAAAGCAACTTAAAAGTGCCTGGCGAGCAATATAATTTCATAAATCTTCATGATTACTAGAATTTTGAATGTTTTCAGGTATGATTCCAGAACTTCCGGAATCTGCCATTCGTGCGAGTTAGACCTTAACCTCCCTTTCTGTCTGCCTCCCTCCCTTTCCTTATTCATTTTTACTTTTATTATCCTTTCATGATTTTCTTCAACAGACTATTACTTATGCTCTAAGCTAACGGGGACTTTGCAATCTGTTTGTCTCAGCCTCGAGACACTGAGAATGTTAATTGTGTCATCATACCCAGCTTGAAGTTGCCATTATGATGCCCAATTGTAAGAGCGGTAGACGGACACACTAAGACTTTCACAGATGTACACACCCTCCTTGCAATGTCATTAAGTTGCAGAGTTATCAGTAAAAAAGCACCACCCCCCCCATTGAAAAAAATAACCAGAAAACACCCCCATAGGAAGACAGTGGGTCCTTGAACCAAGGAAAGGCAATGCCATGTATTAAAAATTGTCTTGTACATAATATCCTCAGAGAGGGAAAGAGTTATAATAGTCTTGATGTTAGACATTAAGCCTATAATGGATTTATGTTGAAAACAAGCCACCCTCTCTATTTTAGCACCACTCTCTTCTTGAGAGAGAAAAAAAACTTACTTCAATAGAAAATATTTCCATCCTTCTATCTGGATCTTCTGCATATTTTTTCATCTGAATGGATTTTTAAAAATCTATTATGTTTGCAAAGTCATTTTGAAAAATTTTTAATAGCTAGAAAAGTAAGTCTTAATCTGGCTTTCTGTGACATTGACCTTAATAATGTAAATAGTACAGGAGCCTGAACAAAAATTCCCCATTTCTGAATCCAGGCTGGCATTTAAAATAGCATTTGAGTAGTCTCCTTACATCTTGAAAATAGGTTTGTCTTGTTGATGAGGAGTTTCGTATTCTGCTGTTGACATCCAGACACGTCCGAGGCAACGTGGTAGCACAGATATACTCCTGCCATAGTTGACTTCCCACTTCGGAGAGATTCACAAGCCTGAAAACAATGAACAGGATTCTTCGCACATGTGTAAGCTGTCCACTGGCTTTCCTAAGGGACCAGCAGCTTCAGCAAGTGAAGAAGATAATGACTCACCTAGGTCAGAGATCTTGAAATTCTCTTTGTTGTTTTCAGTTACCTAGAAACCATTTTTGGCCAGCATGCCCTCTCTCTGTATAGAGAAATTCGTTGGCCGAAGTTAGTTCTATTGGCTGGATGGAGAGTTCTCTTCTCACCAGAATAGGAAAATATTTCACTCAGCTCTCTCCACTGAGAACTCCTGATGTTTTAAGTGTTTGCTAAGCCTTTAAAGCTCACTACTG
>JADRCD010212753.1:0-13871 GCA_019843815.1 Montemys delectorum
GGTGGGCCTCCCTAGTTACAGCCACCTCCTATGACATTTCTGGAGTAATGTGTCTCTTTAACTGACTTGTTCAGAATGAAAGAAGAAGGATAGAAATATGCTCATGGAAGGGGCCTAGCTAAGAACACAGGTACAGAAAAATGAGCTGTCTATGACTTTAAATTCCATGTTTAATATTAATATACATGTACACAATTTCTTTCCAAATTATACTAGCTACTTCCAGGGTTATGGTAGTTTTAAAACAGAGATGAAGTTGAACAGCAAAAGGAAAATGAGATGCCCACATATTAAAGAATTAAATTACGAGGATCCTAAGATCAGAGGTGAGGAAGACACATCTGTCACAACACTGGCAGTAACTGAGAACAGCAGGACCCAGGCACACAGGAACTCTGCCAGCCCAGTAGCATGGGTTGCTACCAGTCTGTTTGGGCCAGTGCCCTAAGCAGACCTTGGGCACAAATTCTGAAGCCAGTCCCACAACACCCAGAGGAAGCTCCACCCTCAGGTACTCTAACACACCCAGGAGTCTAGATTCAGAGGTAAGGAGGACACAACATCTGTCCCAACACCAGGAGTAACTGGGACCAGTGGGACTCAGGCACACAGGAACTCTGCCAGTCCAGTGGCACGGGTTGCTTCCAATTGGTCTGGGCTGGTGTCCTAAGCAAATTTTGGCGCTTAAATTCTGCAGCCAGTCCCACAACACCTAGAGAAAGCTCCACTCCCAGGTGCTCTAATAAGCCCAGGATCACAGGATTCCAGAATCACTGGATCACTGAGACAGCTTGATTCTGAGGAGTTCTGACACAACCAGGATCACAGGAAAAACAGGCCCCAGTCAGATTTAGCCAGGGCAGGTAGCACTAAAGATAACCAGATGGCAGGAGGCAAGTGTAAGAAAATAAGCAACAGAAACCCAGGTTACTGTGCATCATCAGAACCCAATTCTCCCACCATAGTAAGTCCTGGTCACATCATCACACCTGAAAAGCAAGACTCATATCAAAATCACTTCTCATGATGATGTTAGAGGACATTAAGAAGTACATAAATAACTTCCTTAAAGAAATACAGGAGAACACAGGTAGACAGCAAGAAGCCTTTCAAGAGGAAACACAAAAATCCCCTAAAGAACTACAGGAAAACACAATAAAACAGGTGAAGGAATTGAAAAAACCATCCAGGATCTAAAAATGGAAATAGAAACAGTAAAGAAATCACAAAGGAAGACAACCCTGTAGATAGAAAACCTAGGAAAGAGATCAGGAGTCATAGATGCAAGCATCACCAACAGAATACAAGAGATAGAAGAGAGAATCTCAGGGGCAGGAGATACCATAGAAAACATTGACACAACAGTCAAAGAAAATGCAAAACTCAAAAAGCTCCTAACCCAAAACATCCGGGAAATCCAGGACACAATGAGAAGACCAAATCTAAGGATAATAGGTATAGAAGAGAGTGAAGACTCCCAACTTAAAGGGCCAGTAATTATTTTCAAGAAAATTATAGAAGAAAATTTCCCTAACCTAAAGAAAGTGATGTCCATGAACATACAAGAAGCCTAGAGAACTCCAAATAGACTAGACTAGAAAAGAAATTCGTCCTGACACATAATAATCAAACATCAAATGCACTAAAGAAAGAAAGAATTTTAAAAGCAGTAAAGGAAAAAGGTCAAGTAACATATAAAGGCAGGCCTATCAGAATTACACCAGACTTCTCACCAGAGACTATGAAAACTAGAAGATCCTGGGCAGATGTCATACAGACCCTAAGAGAACACAAATGCCAGCCCAGGCTACAATACCCAGCACAACTCTCAATTACCCATAGATAGAGAGACAAAGATATTCCATGACAAAATGAAATTTACACAATATGTTTCCACAAATCCAGCCCTACAAAGGATAATAGAGGGAACACACCAACATAAGGAGCAAAACTACACCCTAGAAGAAGCAAGAAAGTAATCTTTCAACAAATCCACACAAACCTAATTCCACCTCTAACAACAAAAATAACAGGAAGTAATTACTTTTTCTTAATATCTCTTAATATGAAAATTAATATTACCAACTTACCCTAATCGATTCAAATTCAAAAGTATGAGGAATTGGAAATTTGTTGGCTGTCATCTGTTGGTCTCTCTAATTTGGTAATTGGAGAAATAGGTCCAATATTGTACAATCCATATATACTTTCTGCTTGTTCATACCTGATAGTGATTTTGCAGGGTACCACATAATGGTCTTGAAACCATGCTTCTCCTATCTCAGCCTCTCTATTAGTAGGATTGTTTATTTGATGTTTTTACACTATACTATGGTTTTCAGAACAGTTTACATATTTCAAAATTTTTTATAGAGCCAAAAGAAATGTAAACAATTAACTTGGGAGGTAGCTTACAAGAGAACAACAAAGAGTGAGACTGCATGCTTTGCTTGATGTTTGTAACTATTGTATCAAGTTTGAAGAAGAGGACTTTATAAGTTACTCTTTCTCTGAGATGAATCCTTTTCAAAATTATCACAGTCAATGAACCAGATTCTTACCCTCACTTAAGATCTGTGCCACCCTCCAAGCAGAACCATTGTTCATTAAAACAGTTGGTGAATGACTTCATGGATAGACCATCTTAATACACACACCATTTTTTAAATGAATGTAACCTGTTCTCTGTGGGCTGAGAATGAAGACAATCACTCCAGTCAAATAGCTTTGACCATAGCAGGAAATCTGTATCCAAATATCATGCCTACAATTCACTCCTTGGCACAGCAGGACTGTCAACTCTCAGCTTAACTATTAGGGAGGTAAAATCTTGTGATGATCTGAGGGACATTGAAGTACAGTCTTATTACAATGAATTCCAATGTCTAAAAATTGTTCTTATTTTGGGCTTGTACCACAGTAAGAGCCAAGATTTTAAAGTCTACTAAAAACAAAACAAAACAAACAAACAAACAAAAAGACTTTATCTCTTTATGTTCATTTAAAAAAAACTAGTAGTGATGTATTATTTTAAAATATACAGTTAATATGTTTGGAGTTATTTAAAATTTATATTGAAAAAATGTATGTATTTTCAGTATTGCTGCAGACAAGCATCTACATAGACTGTTTAATTGATTGTTTTATAACAACTTTTATACTAGTCATTTTTATTGTTATATTTTATAAAATTTAAAGACTATGACAAAATCAAAACAAAACAAAACAAAATAAAAGAATTCAATTACAATTCAAAACCAGTGATAGAACAGCAGCAAACAGCAGGAAGGGTATGATATACAGAAGATTGGAAGATGGCAGATCCCATTTTCTTGGAGATGCCACTCATACCCTTGGAGCCAAACCAGGATGAGCTAAACTTAGAGTGAGCTAAACCTGTCCCTGAGCTCTGAGGCTTCAGGTGGGAGCTCTGGTGAGTCTGATTCTCTGGCCAGAGTCTTTGCTGGCTCTGCCTGGCGAGGATCATGTCCGCCTTGCTCACCTATGCGTGTGCCACACAGAAGCTCAGTAAACGTGTTCAATCCAGGTGTTGTGCTGTACTCCTGTACTCTTAGCTATTGAGGGTCTGAGGCAGGAGAATCACAATTTCAATACTAGCTTAGGATCCATAGAGAGGCCCTGTTTTAAATTTCTTTGTTGTACTGTAGACAAGAATGACTGCCCTCTGTATTCTTCTTCATTGAAAATAATTTTTTCACATAATATATCCCGATTATGGTTTCCCCTCTCTACTCCTCCCAGCTTCTTCCACCTCTGAACCTGAAGGCACGCCCTTTTCTGTCTTTCATTAGAAAACAAAAACTAACACACTGGAATTGGACAAAACAGACAAAAGGAAAAAGAGCCCAAGAGAAGGCACAGGAAACAGACTCTCACCCCACACTCAGAAATCCCATAAACCACTCAACCGGAGGCCATGACAGTTAGGCAGAGGGTACTCTTTCTGCCTCCTCCACGGGGTTCCCTGGCTCCTGAGTGGAGGGACTGATGGAGACACCCTGTTTAGGGCTGGGCTTTCTAAAACATCTCACTCAGTGTAATAGGTCTCTGCATTTGTTCCCATCTGCCGTAGGAAGCTTCTCCGAGGATGGCTGAGCAAAGTGCTGGTCTGTGACAATGATAGATAACCATCATTACAAGTAATTTTAGCACTACACTTTCATTTTTAGAACAGTAGTGTTTAGTTTTACTCTTGGTTCCTGGGCTATTTAGTCTCAGATTCTTGGAGACCCGAGCAGTGTTGGGTATATGTTTCATCTCATAGAGTGGGCCTTAAGCCAAATCAGATATTGGATGGTTACTCTAACAAGCTTTGTGCCATCAATACCCTAGAATATATTTGATTTATTTATTTATTTATTTATTTATTTTATGTGTATGAGTACACTGTAGCTGTACAGATGGCCGTGAGCCATCGTGTGGCTGCTGGGAATTGAACTCAGGACAACCCTGCTCGCTCCGGCCCCCACTTGCTCTGGCCCTGGCGTAATATACTGTCGCTGTCTTTAGATGCACCAGAAGAGGGCGTCAGATCTCATTATGGGTGGTTGTGAGTCTCCATGTGGTTGCCAGGATTTGAACTCAAGACCTTCGAAAGAGCAGTCAGTGCTCTTACCCGCTGAGTCATCTCGCACAGCCCACCCTAGAATATCTTGCAGGCAAGATACCGTTGTGGTAGAACAAAGTGGTTGTGGCTGGGTTAGTGTTCATGATTCTCTTTGGGGAGCATGCAAGCAGCTTCCTGTACCAACGATGCTAGAATGCAGGCGTTAAAGCATTTTGTAGGCACCAGCTTGACCTCTCCATGTTTCCTTTTGACATGCTCTAGAGTCTTCAAGGAGCATGCTAAATGCACGTATGGCGGCTGGTACTGTACCTTGTGGATTGGAGTCCGCCCGTGTTCAGGTCTGAGCTTCTGCTTTTTAGTGCAGATCACAAGCTACAAAACAAATGTTAGGTATGGGAGTACCTATGGGGCTGTAAAAGGAATTAAAAACAAGGAGGAATCAGAGGAAGGAGAAAATATACCACAAAGAATGTATATGGCTCCAAGTCTAAAATGTATGTCACGGGTCTGGAGAGATGGTTCTGCAGTGAAAAACACTGGCTGCTCTTCATGGCGATTTGGGTTTGATTCCCAGCACCCGAGTGGTGGCTCACAACCCTCTGTAACTCCAGTTCCAGAGGATACTTCCACGGGCACAGATACACACCCAGACAAAACACTCATACACATGAAATAAAAATAAAATCGAATTAAAAAAAAAAAAACACTGTCTGAAAATAGTCAATTCTCTTAGTTAAAGCATAAAGAGGCATCCAGACCTTGGGCAAACCTATCTATGTAACTTTCCGTGTCTTAGATTTTTTTTTTTGTGTGTGTGTGTGTGTGTGTTTTGAGGGAGGGTTTCTCTGTGTAACAGCTCTGGCTGTCCTTGAACTCACTCAGTAGACTAGGCTAGCCTTGAACTCAGAGATCTTCCCGCTTCCGCCTCCTTGCTGCTGGGAATAGTGAATGTCCATTAAGTATCTTTTATTTGAAATGCATAGACATGAAAAATGACTCAAATTGTGGATTTGTTTGGATTTTGGAATATTGGCATGTTCCACAATGAGATACCTTGTGTAGAGGACAAAAAAATTAAGCACAGAATTCATTTATATTGTGTCCATATGTTACACAATATGTTACCATGTTTTTAACAATGTTGCAGTGTTTTCCTCTTCTGCATCATCTTGACATTAAGAAAAAAAAAACCTCTATTTTATATCACCCTCAAATTTCAGGTATCCAGATTAGGAATGTGCAACAGGAATATGTAAGTGTTTTTTTTTAAAATAATTTGTTGAGAATTTGGGGAAGTACTTAATACAGAATAAAATAAATGCTATATAAGTATTTGATGTATGGAGTATGGAAGAACCCTAAGTGTTTTTTCTCAATATAAAGAATCATTGAACCAAGCATTGTCAAATGCTTTGTCTCTACATTGTTTCAAAGCAGGACAGTGATTCATAAAGAAAAGGAGTTCCAGTGAAAGAACAAATACAAATGCTGTGGTGACTTGAATATTAATGTCCCCCAAAGACTCATGTGTTTGAAGGCTTGGCCATAGGGAGTGGCACTATTAGGAGGTGTGGCCTGGTTGGAGAAAGTGAGTCACTGTCAAGATGGGCTTTGAAGTCCCCTATGCTCACGCTATGCCCAGTGACACACAGTCTCCTCTTGACTGCCTACAGATCAAGATGTAGTACTCTCAGCTCTTCTAGCACCACCTTTGCCTGCATGCTGCCACGATGGTAATGGACTAAACCTCTGAAATTGTAAGCCAGCCCCAATGAGATGTTCTTTATAAGAGCTGGCTTAGTCATGGTGTCTCTTTACACCAATAAAACCCAAACTAAGACACTTGCTTACCAGTTAAGATGGCTCACTAGGGGCCCTTAAATACCTCCTTCTCAGGCCTTTCCTGTTTCTGAAGCTTAAGGCTGCTTTCTTTGGTCTTGTCACCTTTCTGAACTATATCATTTGTGCTTATTATAGCAGACTCCTGAGTTATGACATTGTCCCTGCTCTGCAAAATGTATGCTACACATATTAAACAAAAGCAGGCTTGTTTCACTCGTTACTTTGTCTTTCATTACAGGATTTTGTTTCAAGTATGAATAGGTGAGTTACATTTTTTTCCTGTGTCATCAGTAACTAGTGAGGCTCTGTGATGGTATATTTAATGGGTCAACTTGCAAAGATCGTTGGGCCAAATTGTTCGATCAAATACTAAGCTAGACATTGCTGTGGCGTGATGTTTTGATACAACCGACACTTAACTCTGTAGACTTCAAGTGAATGCTTAGTCTTCTAAAGTGTAGGTAGGCTTCATCCAATCGGTTGAAGGCCTTAGGAAAAAAAGCACTAAAGCCCCCCTCAAAGGAAAAAAACAGTCTACCTCTAGTCTGCTTTCAAACTCAACACTGCGGCATCATCTGCTGGCGTTTCCAGGCTGCCAGTGTGCTCTGGAGATTTAGAATCCAGTAGCATCTTCTATTACATAAGGTGATTTCTTAAAAGCTAGCCCACCTTCCTGTGTGTTTCCCCCACTAACACAGATCCCAGTATCTAACAGAAGAGACACTTGCTTTCTCATTGTGCTTTCTCTGCCTTTTCTCCCTGTACCTTACTAATTGGGAACATTCCTCAAATGTTGCTAATTTTTGACTGCCTATGAGAACCACGCGCCTGGCTCTTAGCTGGAAATCGTGTGTGGATGTGCTGGCCACCTTCTTGTGGCGGTGACAGAATACTTGACTCAGCCATCTTAAGGAAGAAAAGAGCATTTGGACTTAATGCTCACTTCATCATGGCAGGGGCCACTTGGTGGCAGGAGAAACTCACTCCTCTGCAGTGGGATCTTTCACTAATGGCCTCTTTGTAAACGTGGGCTTCCTACCCATGCCCAAGTTCCCCAAAATAATGAGTCTGAGACTGAACTATTATAGGAATAAATGCCTATGTCCTAAGCTTTGACTTGTAAGCCCGACTAGCTTGTAATGCATTATCCCATTTACTATATTTAAAGTTCTGCCACATGGGTGGTTACTTTAAAAAAAAAAAAAAACTGGTTACAGTTTTATGCAACCATCCCCTCCAGAGTTCAAGATGAATTTCTTCCATGTCTCTAACTCTTTTCCAGAATTCCTCCCCACTCTTTACCAGATGTTCCCCCTTCTAATTCTGCCTCAACTCATTGGCTGTAGGCTTTTTTTATTGATAGGCGATGCTTTTTTATTGATAGGCGATGCTTCCAAACACTGCACGAAAGATTCCCTCTACACAACACAGATGAAGTAGCAAAGAAGTAGCTAGAACCAGAGGTAGGGGTAACTTTCATTTCCCTGTGCCTACTCCTACCAGTGAGGCCTCACCTTCTAAAGGCTTCATAACAGCTTTATAAACTGGGGATGCAATGCTCACAACATGGGCCTGTGGGGGCATTCACCTGAGCATTTTATTGCAGAAACTATATTAAGTTGTTTGAAGTGGGAGGGGATTCATTAAAGAACTAATCAAAGAACACTGCCATGAATTTCTAGACACTAATGTCTGTATTAAGTAGCTCTAAGACAAGTGTGGTGACACTTGACTCCAACCCCAGTACTGAGGAAGTAGAGGCCAAAGGGTTATGAGTTTGAGGGCCGCCTGGGGATTTAGCTGTGTAGTAGAGCACTTGCCTGTATGTAGAAGGTTCATAAGGCTCTCGGTTCAATCCCCACACCACATACACAAAGAGAAGGCTGCTGGTTATTTCATGAATGAAGAGAGATGAACACTAAGGCATGTCACTGAAGTTTACAACACAGGATCTACAGAACTGGCACTCAGCATGTTTATGACTCTCTGGAACGGACACCCATGTAAAAGTGGGCTTTCCCAACTGCACATAAGTTCCCTGAAATAACAACTCTGAGACTTAATATATTTATGAATAAATGCTTAGGTCATAAGCTTGGGCCTGTTTTCCAGCTAACTCACAACTCAATTATCCCAGTAAAACAGTCTAAGTCATGCCATGTGGCTGGTTATCTGGTCCTCAGTTTTATGAGACCATCTTCCTCTGTGTCCTGCCAAGCTCCCTGCATTAACTCAATCCCAGAATTCCTCTTTCTTTGCTGGATATCCCACCTTCCAATCTTCCCTCAGCTCATTGGCCAATCAGCATTTTATTGACAGGTGAGTGCATTTACATAGTGCACAAGAGATTATCTCTATACATAAAGAAGGAAGAATTGCTAATGTCTGCTGCATTCGCAACCTCGAGTCAATAGTCAATAGACAGTTCTATCCTGTTTACAATGACGAGCCAAATATTTCTCCAAATTAAGCAACAGGCAGGAGTAAATGAGAAAGTTATCAGAGTCACTCTTATGGGATCTAATTGCCATGAAATTGTATTTAATTGTTTATTAGATGGGGATATGCTTTCACATATTTGTCATTCAGGAGTATTCCTCTCTGAATTATCTGAAAATAGTTTTGTCTAAATTTAAATTTGTACTTTTTATTCTTATATATAGTAGATCGCAAAATTTGCAAAATTTTAGTGAGTGGTTTGTTTTCACCTTCTGTTACTTTTGTAACTACTACTATCTCTGGCTGATATTCTTTGGGTATCATATAAAGTAAAATACAATTTTGCCCTTATACAGATATGTGTCATTCATTAAATACCTAATCCAGTTTTCACCAGTTTGTAATGCCTTATAAGACACATGTGTACATCTGTCTGGATGTCTGTAGGGAACTTTATAATAATTTACTTTGTTAGTCTTTTGCTTACCTTCATAAAATGCATGCTCATTTAATTATATATGTGTATGTGTGTGTGTGTGTGTGTGTGTGTGTGTGTGTGATACATGACATTTATTAATGTATATATCTTTTATCACACTTGCATCTCTGGAATGAAACAAATTTGCTCATAGTGAATAATCTGTTTAGTATGTTGGCATTTGATTTATAAGTATGTTTTTGGGAAGGTTTTCATCCTTGCTTATTGGAGAGAAAGATTGCCTTGTTTCTCTCTTTCTTTCTTTCTTTCTTTCTTTCTTTCTTTCTTTCTTTCTCTCTCTCTCTTTCTCTCTCTCTCTTTCTTTCTTTCTTTCTCTCTTTCTTCCTTTCTTTTTTTGACATTTAAAAAGATTTTTGAGATTATATTTTTGAGATTATAATTATATCATTACTCCCTCCCTTTGTTCCTTGTTCTCTTTCAATTTCATGGCCTCTTTTTTCATCAATTGTTTTTATATATGTATGTTCATGTGGGGAAGAATATTTTTCCTGTCCTCAGCATTCTTTAGTTGCCTATAGTTGCTTCTGTATGATTGAGGCCTCATGAAACTTTCTCCCTTCTACCTTAGCTTGTCTACTGATATTGCGCTTGCTCAGCTCATGTTTAGGTAGCCATGTTGGTGAGATTTTATGGTTGTAGTTTTTGAGATTCTTAGACGATACAATCACACAGCAAACTTCCCATTCTTCTGACTTTTACAATCTTTCTACTCTGAGCCTTGGATGCAGAAGTTGTATTGTAGATATATCAGTTGGGATAGGTTCCATAAGCCTGCATTTTGATTGTGGTTGGCTGTGGATTTCTAAATTAGCTGTGATCTGTTGCAACGAGGAGTTTCCTTGATGACAAATGAGGACTATACCTAATTGTGAGGACAAATATTTAGAATGTAGATAGAGATTATGCCGGTTTAATAAAGTGGTGGTTATAGGTCTTCTTCCATGGTCCTTGACTTCACTATCCCTGGGTTATTGGATAGTTTCCAGTACCAGATTAAATTTTTCTCCTTTTTGGGTGGGTCTTAAGTCCAATAAGAGAGCTGTTGGCTACCACTAAGATATGCATGCCACTACTGCACCCTTGTACCCGTAGGGCCATTTGGCCATGCTGGTTGTCATTGTGGCTCTTAGGTATCATAACTGGGTAGAACCACTGGTCATTTCCCTTCTTTGGAAGCTTGCATGGTGCCTTCTGGTAACATAAAACCTAGTCCTCAGGAAGGAGGCATTTATGTCAGTTCCAGCTGAGGAGCCTCTTGACCCTATGTTTGAAGTGCATAGTGTCTTCAAGAATAGGGATATACCTTCCCCCTTCTGGGAGACAACCAAAAATACTAGCAATAGCTTGTAATATTTTAGGAGTTTTTCAAATAACCCTGGCCAACAACTCAAAGGAGGGCTTTTTTTAGGAGAGGATTAGTCCCTCACTCCCCGTTTTTCTTTTGAGAACTCTGTTCAGTTCCAAGATCCATTTTTGAGTTGTTTATTCTTTTATTCTTCATATATGCCTAAATGTCTAGTTTCTGTGTGGATTCATAAAGCTTTGATTGTACCTTGATAAACAGAAAAAGGAAATAAAATTAGTTGAAAGACACTAGATTGTAGGAAAAAACTGCTGAATTAAATCAACTTGTATACTTTAAAGATGTTTTAACATTAGAATGGAAGTCAGGGAATGTGGCATGTCGGGGAAGAGGTTTTGTGTATGTTTCCACAGTTGATGAAAGATTAGGTGTTCAATCAAAATTGATAAAGATCTGTTCTGAATAAGAGAATCTTCTACATGAATGGCAGGACTCAAGAAAGAGACACAGAAAGACTGAAATGCAGAGGACTCAGAAAGCTAATCCCCTGGCATGGGACAGCTCAACAAACCATCTGAAGAAGGATTGATCATTCATCAGACTTGCAGATTGGATACCTTGCTGCTGAAATGGACTGTTGCCAAAGACAGATGATCAGGACTGCAGTTATGAAGGGTCAATACATTAACGGATCTTCATAAGGACATTTGGACTGTTAGGTTTAAGGGATTAATAATAACTGTTTCTGTTGTAAAAAGTTAAACTGTGTAAAATTGTTAGTGTAGGCAAAAGTGGGGAAATGTTGCAGGATACTTGATCATACTGTGAACCCTGAGATTGTATTATAAACTGAAAAAAAACCTGTTTCTAGTTGTGGTGTGACTCAGCCCTTAGCACATAGCTTTAATCCCTCTGTCTGGAACATAAGCATGTCCTTAGTAAACACTTTTAATCACAAACACGGAAGGTTAAGTTAGTTTGTAGAAAGAAGCATCCATGTTTTAAAGTAACTTCTAATTGAGTGGCAGACAAAGTGATGCATCAGAGAAAGATTTGACATGATAGGATATGTACAACTCTCACAAGAAGAGGGAAGAAAGGGGGGCTACTTAGGGGTAATGTAGAGAAAGAGAGAGAAAAGGTAATTTTACTAGAATAGTTGTACAGTGACAGGTTACCGAGAGAGAACAAACTAGACACTGGTGAAGACAGAATGAGCTAGAGAATGAGAAGGAGCCGGAAGATCAGAACAGATTATAAAAGTTAGTATGAGGTTAAGCAGAGCAATTTGGTAAGAAACTGAGAGAACCTAGATTGAATCAGTCAGCTTGAGAGGAGTTTTGAGCCAGAACAGCTGAGTTGAGCCAGCCAGTTAGAGCTCAGAACAAGCTAGAAAAGGTGTGCTTATTAAGCAGCAAGTTTCAGAGGCTGAAAACATCCTGGGCCTAGATAAGATTGTCTGGAGGCTAGAACCTTCCAGGGTTAGGCCTAGGTTAGCAGACAGAGGGAATAAACCTCTAGACAAAATTACACCAGGTGAATAAAAGATAATTTTATATCTGGTACCCCATGTTGGACACCAAAATGTTGTCTTTTTAAATAAAAATCCCAGCTATTAGATTTTACCAATGACAACTCAGGAACCAGATGCTGTGGTGAAAGCCTGAAATCACAGAGAGAGAGAGAAGACACTGAGAAGACTCCACTGTCGTCTCAGAAGGAAAAAGCTCCTTCTCCACTCTCTCTTAAATACTCTTAAACTTAAGCTGCTCCTTTCTACTCTTTTATGTTTACTCCCTGTCAGCTGGTTACTTGTTGTTGAGGCCTGCTTCTTTTAACATAACTGTAGCCATTTTGTATTTAGTCTCCATTTTGCTTATAAAGTGAAGTTAAGTTCAGATTCTCAGATTCCACTTCCATAGCTGACACTGAAAAACTCTCCCAAAAGGTCATAATGCTATGGCTGTATTACTTATGTTCCATTATCTCAGTGCTCTGAAACTCCCCTGTTCACCACTCATCCACTACCCCTCTTACCTCACTTAGGACCAATCAGCTTAAAAGTCAGCTGATACTACTTTGTCTAGTTAGCCAGAATGTAGTACTGCCTCCATCCTTGCCTCCTGAACTTCTGAACTTGGTATCTCCTATAAGAAGTCTCCTGAGTCCTTTTTTGTGGCCCTGATTGATCAGTCTTGGGGTGTGCATTCAATAAGCTATTCTTACTCAATTGAGATCGGTATTCATATGGTTTGTGTGGCAATTCCTGAACCCCAGCACTTGCTCCACCTCTTGACCTAGGGTTGACTCTTGGATTCAAGGTGTGTGCTAAGGCTGAGACACACCACAACAAGGTTTTTTCAGTTCACAATATTGGGGCTCACAAAGTGATCAAATACCTGTAACAGTATAATATATATCAAACATATGTAACTAGGTAATTTTAAAAAATTCAACCTTCCATCAACTCCTCGTGAATAGCACATTCATCTCCTTGTTGCCTAGTACCTGCCCTCTTTCCCCTGTAACTTCTCCCCCAAATAAAACAAAATTTTGTTGTGGAAGATGTTGTGTGCCACAGTGTATGCCACACTATACCTGCCTTGTCCACACTTCTTTACTTGGAAATGTCTACTGCAATGAGTCATTGGTCTAGCTTGAGGCCTCTGACCATTGCCACATCATCAATATTAAATCCTGACCAAGACTCCTCTCAGACATCCTGTTGTTGCTCTATATCATGGAGATCCTGCAGCTCTGGATCCACAGGACTGAGCCCTTCATTGCTCTAGCAGTTTATAGATGCCAACTGTTTTGCTCTGATGCCATCAAGGGTGGCTCTACCATGATGCCCAGGTAAGGAGTGGGGCCAGCTCTGCACAGCCTTCAGACATCAATATGGCCCTAGGTGGCAGGCCAGACAAGGCCTTTGGTAGTGTCTTAGTCAGGGTTTCTATTCCTGCACAAACATCATAACCAACAAGCAAGTTGGGGAGGAAAGGGTTTATTCAGCTTACACTTCCCACACTGCTGTTGATCACCAAAGAAAGTCAGGACTGGAACTCAAACAGGTCAAGAAACAGGAGCTGATGCACAGGCCATGAAGGGATGTTCTTTACTGGCTTGCTTCCCCTTGGATTGCTCAGCCTGCTCTTTTATAGAACCCAGGACTTCCAGCCCAGGGATGGCACCACCCACAA
>JADRCD010212754.1:0-10780 GCA_019843815.1 Montemys delectorum
TGTGTGTGTGTGTGTGTGTGTGTGTGTGTGTGTGTGTGTATGCACACGTCGGCAGTTCCTTCTCACCATTTGAATGGCTAATAATGTGTAAATTTTCCATTTCACATGTCTTGAGAGTCAAGGCCAAGTCCTTTGTCATAAATGTCAGCAGGGACTCGTGTTTGGACCCCACCATTATTGGAAAAGAACAAAGCATCTTGTGTGTGACATTTTGGCTGAGACCTCAACCTGCACATGTGCCTGGCTTCATGAGCAGCTAGCTTGCCCATTTCCACTCTAGTTGGAGCAGCTGTGTTGCCACCTACAGAGAACCCTGGTGACAAAGGGAAGCTATGAGATGGGTCTTATGGGTACAGATGTCTGTGTAGAGGGGAACTTTCTTCTAGAGTCAGGCGATCCTGTGAATGGTGTACTCAGAAACAAGGATAGGACATCTGGGCTTGGGGAAATCTAACAGAGATTGCTTAAAGCCCCAGATTTCAAGTACTTTCCACAAAGCTCATGGATAGTAATGACTCATGTTTGCTGAGAGCAACTAACCTAAAATGTAGAATCACAGTGTAGACTGAGGTTCTGGCTAACACTGACAGTAAGAGCAAGAAAATAAATAGGCAAGAAAATAAATACATGAACACTTTCTATTTCCTCCAGACTGACTGTGAAACACCCCATGTCTTTATAGCTATGCTGACCAGTTTGTGTGAAGATTATTAACTGCTCACTGTACCAGTCAATGGTGCTAAATAAGAATTGCAAACTGTCCAGAAATAAAGATTTGTGCCTTTCAGTTTTCGATAAATGCATTCAAAAGGAAATATATTTACTAATATGTACCCTTTTTACAATTTTTATTTAATTCACAGAAAATTAAATACGAGTCTCCCTGTATTAAGAATTCTGTTCCAAAAGTGTGTCTTAAAAAATTAACTTTAATCAGGAGGCAGAAGTGGATAGAACTCTATGAGTTTCAGGCCAGCCAGGTCTACAAAGTGTCTAAAGTAAAAAAGGAACCTTGCTGAGAAGAGATAGCCGATGAATTTGCTTGCCTTGCAAATAAGGATTTGAAGTTTCATCTCTAGCACCCACACAAAAGCCAGGTGTGTTGTGTATGCCTTAGTAATCCCATCACTGGGGAGATGGAGACAGAGGATCCCTCTGGCTCCCTGGCTGGCAGCCTAGCCTCCACCAGTACCAGACCAGGGAGAGATTCCCTCCCCCCGCCCAAAAAAAAAAAAAAAAAAAAAAAAAAAACCAAGGTGAAGAGTGTCTCAGGTTGACCTCTGGCCTCCACAGGAATGCCAACAAGTGCATGTGCACCTGCACACACATGTGCACACAACACAAAGTTAAGGACCACCAGCCCACATACACTCGCTGCTTAGACTGAGGAAGATGGTTCTTTTAGCGGCTGTACTTTCTGTAAAACAAAGAATGCTTTGTTCTTATTGTATTAGAGTCATAGGACCTGCTTTGGATGACTAGGTATGTTGTCATCATTTTATTCTTCTGATCCTGTTTGGAATTCCTGGGAGAAGCTGCCAGGCAGCTTATAAAGTATCCTTTATTGGTCCTGGCCTTTATCTTTGTGACCCCCCCCTCTGTCTGCCTTTCCCATTTTCAGAACAGCAAGGTGTGAGCTCTCCCAAGAGTGGCTTTAGATTCGGATCCAGCTCTGCCTCTTTTGGGGTTGTTTGGCAAGTTCTTGACCTCTCTGGGCCCCATTATAATCATCTCTCTTTCTCCTCTCCCATCCCATTGTTGGAGCATATGTCAGCTGTGTCCTGCTTTTTATATTTAGAAAATCTGGTCTTTCTAAGCATGCATTGTGACCACGCTGTAAGCTAGCCGACTGAAAGAAGTACAGACAGTAGTTCTGATGGTAGCAGGCTTCCAGTCTTCTGGGAGAACAACAGACGGACTTAAATAACACAACCGGTTTTATTGACCATGCTGTTTATTTTAATAGCTGGGCCAGAATGGTTTGATTGACTTTTTAAAAATCTGGTATGTGTTTTGCCATATGGACAAAGCCGTATCTGAAGTGCCAAGCTAATAAGCCTTCTCTTCCCTGCCAGTGAGCCATGAAAGTTGTTAGCAAAATGTTTTATCTTGAATGGATCCGTTTTCCAAGATCTTGGTAATAGAAGCACCCATCTTAAGGGATAAAGTGCAGCTTATCTTCCATCAGTCAGAGAGAATTTGTTGCATGGAAGAACTATACACAAGCTCCACATGCAGTGGTTGGGGTTTGCCTACTGTTCCCCAAAGCTGCTCGTGCCTGAACTTGCAATGTTCTTTTACTCATTCCCAGATTAGTTGTTAATGACTAAATCGGGCTTGTGAGGATTTCTGCAGGGCTCTCCTCATACAATGCCTCCGATTGGTTCATCGATTGGTTCATCTGCATTCACATGACCACCCTCGCATTCCCAGGTTTAGAGTATGGCACCCTCATTGTGGTCTTATTTTTTCCTCTTTACACTTCAGAGTGGGAAAGACTGGAACTTGCAGCAATGGCCTGGTGTGCCTCATGCTTCCTTTCTTTGGGGAGAATAGTCCTGTGGGTGTCTTAAGTTTTGAAAAAACGGTTGGTTCCTGTGTTTTCTAGTTTTCTACACTGGCAAGTCAATGCTGGCCTACTTCATCCTCTCATTGCCAGACATGGTAATGCCTTCAAATGTTTTGAGTAGTTCTTCTGTTCATCTGTTTACTTCATTCTTATTCATATTTCCCCCTTGCAAATGGTTCCAACCCCTAACTTTTAAGACATTTGTCAAATTTGCATCAGTAGGTCATCTTTTCTTTCTCAACACTCACCCTTTGGCACCCCCACTTCTCTTTTGCTGTATTATGTTCTCCCTGGCCATCATTGCTGGCTCCCCTTCTGGAGGTTTATTCACCTCCTTTATACCCACAGCTCTAAAGTACTGACTCTTGTCTCTTCTTCTCCCTATCACTTAAACACAGCAGAAATTCCCTGTGGTAGTTGATCCACGGCCAGCTGCAGACCTGACTTCCAGTGGAGCTCTCCAAACACATCCCAAACTCAGAGGGAAGCTATCTCTTTATTGTTGTGACCATGGTGGCTCCTGTGTCCCCTCTCCCTGGGTTCTTACCAGCATCGCTCATCCCTTTCCTCTTCCTTCTCTTCCTTCCTTACCCCCTGCCTAGGATGAAGTTTCACAGAATCTGTCTCTGCTTTCTCTCTCTGAGTTTTGTCTCCATCCCCTTCCCCTTATTTGGTGTTATGTAGTAGTATAGTATGTTAGTGCCACTATTGGCCTATGAGCCTGCTCAGACAGGTCAATCAGCACTACCTGAGTCTAGCTAGGTAGATATTCAACACAAAGGTTGCAGAAGCAAATCCATTTTCTCCAGCTTGGTATTCTTTCCTCACAGCCTTAGGTCTCATCCAGTTTCCCTAGTCCAGGCCGTTTCCTACCTCAGGCTGTGTTGAAAGTTTGCCTGCCCCTTGCTGGTGCAGAGTGTTCTGCTGGAGGCCTGTCTTCCCTCTTAGTTAAATTTCATCCTCCAGTGCTTGTGTCTACACATTGAGAAGTCAGTTCATCATCTATGGATCCAGAGCAGTGGGTCTTTCTTCTGAATGTCCTCAGTATCTGCACTGAATGATTTTATAGTCCTTATTCCCTCTCTTCTATGACTTAAATTCTCCTTGATTTTTCTTTAGTAGTGTTGGGGAATCCTCAGACATTTCCTAAGGTCTGGTTTTACTTCTAGAATGCAATGTTGGGCCTAAGAATCAGTGTAAATGGTGAGTTTCCTCCAAGGAAAGGAGAGCTCATCTGAAGGAGACAAGGATATAGTCTCCCTCTGAGTCTTTTGAGTCTTTTGAATAGTTTAAAGGTAGGTATATAAAGCTGAACAGGAAAAATAACTCTTTAATGGCAGGTTGCTTTATAAAGACCCTTTTTTAATGAAATGTGACCTCAGTAAATAGAGATGATTTCCTTCCAAGACTGTGATGTATGGCATGAATCAGGATAGATCCCTTAATGAACCATTGTTATACTATGATATTTGCTATGATGTATCCTTAAAAAAATGGCCAAATATGAAAGTGATTGGGACTGAGAATGTAGGTTGAATGCTTACCTAGCATGCAGGTAGCCTGGGGTTCAGTCCCTAGGACCACATAAACCCAGCATGGCAGTGCACATATGTAATCCTAGCAGGTAGGACATGGAGGTAGGAGAAGCAACAGTTCTAGGCCATCCTGGGCTATGTTAGACCTTGTGTCAAACAAATAAGGAAAAAATACATTAAAACAATGGGTACTGTGGTGTTTTGAATATGCTTGGCCCAGGGAGTGGCACTATCTGGAGGTGTGGCCTTGTTGGAGTATGTGTGGCATTGTTGAAGGAAGTGTCACTGTGGGTGTGGGTTTTAAGACCCTTTTCCTAGCTGCCTGGAAGCCAGTGTTCTAGTAGAGAATGAAGATGTAAAACTCTCAGCTGCTCCTGCCCCATGGCTGCCTGGATACTGCCATGCTCCTGATAATGGACTGAATCTCTGAACCTGTAAGCCAGCCCCAATTAACTGTTGTCCTTAAAAGAGTTGCCTTTGTCATGGTATGTCTGTTTACTAAAAACTCTAACTAAAGACAGGCATGCACGTATTAGAGGAGGGGGATCTGGCATATCTTCCTCTTGACACTGTTGGTTTCAAGTGCAGATATCAAAAGGAAACAGTGCAGGGTACATGAGGACCCTGGAAGGTTCATGACCTTCTTGTCTCTCTTCCTGTGCTGATGATCAGACTCTGCCAGGCACCGTGTTTAACCAGATACAACATTTTGCTGATTTCCTTGAAATGTTTCCTAAGTAAGAAGCACATTATCCCTTAATCAGCTTCTTTTGAGCTATCTGTTTATACTAAACAAAGTCTTATTCCAATTAGTTTCAGATTCTAAGCAGAAGCATGGGTAATTAAACATTGTGTGAAGGAGTACCCTGTCACAGGGCTCTAATATTAAGCTCAGGTGCAAGAGAAACAAATATTACGGTTTATTAATGTGGTTTTCAATTTATTGTCTTAATTGATTATCCATGCACATACTGTGACCTAGGAGTTCCATGTTACTCAAACTTCAGCATGATGTGAACTTGGGACACTGTGTTAGAGACTCTTCTTGTTGGCCTGAAAAAAGACCTGACAAGAACAACTTAGGAAGAGTTTTCATTGGCTCATAGTTTGGGGGTGTGGCTTGTCACAATGGGAAAGGCCTGGTGCAAGCATCCTCCAGGCAGCTGGGGTGCTGTTCCTGTAGCCAGGAAGCAGAGAGCCATGACTGCAGTACATGGCTCACTCTTTCCTGCTTCTTCAGTCTGGATGGAGCCTGTAAGAATGATGCCACCCACGTTTATAGTGGATCATCTCACTTCAGTTAACCCAATTTAGATAATCCCTCAAAGACATACATGCCCAGAGATTTGTTTCTATAGTGATTCTAAATCCCGTCAAGTTGCCAATAAAGATTTAACTATCATAGGCACCAAGTGTGTCTTCCCTCTCTAAAACAAGATAACCATATTCAAATGGACAGGACAGAGGTTTTGTAGGATAAAAAGGATATTGTAAGTAAAATGTGGAGTGGCGACTGCTTAGGGAGTCGAAGTTGCCTCTAATTGTGGTGCAGGGCAAGCCCTCAAGACAACATCTGCTTCTGCATAATTTTTGGAGTCTTTGGAATGTATGTGCTTTTGAGTGACTCCTGAAAGAGCCCTGTTAGGGATAGAGGCTCTATAATTAAAATCCAGTTCTTACGATAAAGAGATCAGAATTCAGTTCGTGTAGGATAGTTACTTAGATAAACACTCTGTTTTTTTTTTTTAAACAGTGAGAAATTTTAGACAAACTCTTGGAGATTATTTGGAATGAAATTTAATTTAAATATACTGCTGGCTGAGGTAGACAAGAAAAATGAAGTAATCGGCACATGTTGCATGTGTCTGGTGGTGACTGATGCTCTCTGAGTCTTATGTAGATGTCAGCTACTGAGAACATTTTAAGTGTGGGCAGCCAGTCCAGGAGCTACTGTTAATATTAATTGGTGAAAGAATTTATTTCATAATGTTCATGATCTATTACAGTAATAAAATAGATTATTTTTAGATTCCCAATATAAAATTGTTTTCTCACTAGAAAATTATAATTGGCTCTGTGTGTGTAGCACAAATTTTAAATATTTGATGTTATTAGTAACATCAATGTAATGGGAATTAACAAGATAGAAATACAAATATATTCTGTTTCAGTGTGGCTGCAGAGGGAGATTTGTTTCTGCAGATTCCTTTGAATGTGGATGTTTTTTCAGAATGTGTGCCTTTTTTAGGACTTTGATGGGTATCCCATTGCTTTTGTATTTATGACTTATTGGGTTTTGTTAAATTTGATGTTCCTAAAATATCCGGAATCATAGATTTCTGCCATGAACTAGGAAGAGTGCATCTTACAGCTCCTAAAGTCACAGGGGTAGGGCAGGGCTGGGGGATACAAAGGTGGCTCTGATTGTTGCCACCATCTGTGTGGTGTGACATTGCTTTGGGACATGAAAGCTAGTATCCCTCTGCCTTCAGGCTAGAATAAAGTCTCCAGTTATCATCAATATCCTCCTTTACAAATTGCTAAAGAGAGATATAAAGATAGTTAGGAAAGGAAGAGATACTTACTGATCAAGTTCCATGTCAAAAGGATGCTTCAACTCCCCTCCCCTCCCCACCCCACCCCACCCCACTTGGGCCAGGTGAGGTCTCTCCAATGGTCAGCCAGGTTAGATGGTTACACTGTCTTTTCCAGGACCTTTGGAGTGCATGATATGAATTCACCTTAGTGTTGTGACACACCAACTTTGTGCCTGTGCCCTGGATTTAGGTAGTGTCTTGTTTTGTTTTCTGAGACAAGGTTTCATCTATTCCAAACTGTCCTCAAAATTGATATGTAGCTAAGGACCTTGAACTTCTCTGTCCCAGTGCTGGGATTACAGGTGTACCCACTATGTCAGGCTTTTTCCACACTGGGAATCAAAGAAGGCTTCATGTATGCTTGGCTCTCTACAACAGAACTTTATCTCCAGCCCTAGGTTTAGGTTTTGGTTATAAATTATACCCAGTTAAGGGTCTTTCTTGGACTTTATAAAGAATGTTTCCAAGACACTTAAGGGCAGCACACTTAGATATATCTGAACAGATATATCTGAAAGTTCCACAGACATGACTGTCTCTATGTGATGCGCTTATGTGATCTGAATGTTTAACTGTTACTTTTGTTTTTTGCTTAAAGCAATAAGTAATTATTGAAAAACCATAAACTTATGAAGAACCAGGCATGATTTGAGCTCCACATATAGCATTAGTGCTTGGAGATGTCAGTTAGGATAAAGAGTATATTGTGTATCTAGTGAGGCTGGCTCTCCTGGGCACCGCGTTTCTTCGTATGGCTGTACCTACCATTGCTTCTACTGAGAACCCAGTGAAGACACTCTAGCTGTGACATCTAGGTGTGAAGCAATTTCTTCTTGTGTCAGGACCATGTCCTCTTCCCTCCTGAACCCCCTGTCCTCCTCATCTTGCTGCCCCTGGCCAGTTGATGCCCGAGACTGCATCTGTGGCACATCCCAGTGATATACAGTAGGTAGAGATGTACAGAAGTGATCTATCTGCTCTTCTGCCTATCCTGTGTGGTCTCACTCCTACCCCTGCACTCTATCTGGTGTTGTAGCATGATTTACTTACTGACCCGCAGAGAATCCTGATGTGGGGCTGCAGACAGCACATACTCCTGAGTTTGCCACTGAGACAGATGTTCCTGTCTTAAAACAAAACAAGTCTCTTGTGGAGAGGATTCTGCTTTTTGTTTTTGAAGCACCTCTTCCTGTAAATCCCTTTCTTTATAGGCAACATTATTTAAAAGCTGCATGGGGCCAGGGAGAGGGTCTAGTGTAAGAAGTGCTGTGTCTGACAAGATGGATCAGTGGGTAATGGTACTTGCTGCCAAGCCTGAAAACTTGAGTTTGTTCCCAGGATCTATGTGGTAGAAGGAGTGAACTGATTCCCTCAAGTTGCTATCTAAACTCCCTAAACATGCCCACACACACTAATAAAAATGTACAAAGACTGTCAGTATGAGATTTGTTACTGATTCTTTTTGAGTGCCTTCTAGAACCTTCTCTTTTGATATTATGTGTCAAATTTCTGGAAACCACGACTACTGAATTAGTGTGTGTGTGTGTGTGTGTGTGTGTGTGTGTGTGTGTGTGTGTGGTGTACATGTGGGAGTGAGTGCATGTGGAAACCAGAGGTCAGCCTCAGAAATGACAGTTCCTAAGAAATTGTCTTATCTTTTGAGACAGGATCTCTCTCTCAATCTATAGCTTGTCATTTGGGCTGCACTGGCCACTGAGCCTCAGAGATTTTCCTGTCTCCTCTGCCCCGTGCTGAAATTACATTCATGTGCCACCATGCACAGCTATTGACATGGGCTCTATGGATTAAATTGAGTCTCCCATGTTTGTGCAGCAAGCATTTGTTCACTCTCCCATCTCCACAGCTTCAGCATGTGTTAATAAAGTTCTTTTGACTAAATATTAAAAATGGTCTTAGTAGTGAAATAATCCTTTTTTCCCCCTACAAAATAGAAAAGGAGTAAGTTACCCAATCCCAACACAATAATAATGAATATTTTGGTATATTCTTGGTGATGATGGTGTGCCCCTGGGGAAGATGAGGCAGGAAGTCTCCTGCGTCTTACTGGCTAGTCAACTGAGCCTAATCTTAAAGCTCCAGGTTCAGTGAGAGACCCTGTGGAGACTGTTTAAAGAAGACACCCACAACCACTGGCATGTGTGTTGCATATGTGTAATAAACAAACAAAATGCAAAATAATAAGTAATCAAAGTACATTTAAAGACACCATTTCTTCCCTCATCACTGTTTCTCAGAGGAAAAAAAAATCGAACGCTGTCAGCATCGCTTTTTTCAAAGCTGCTTTCTTGTATTTAAGCTTTTTTGTTGTTTTTGTATTTTTCTTTGTAATCCATCTTTTCTTCCTGTTTTCCCTCCTGTGTCTTCTGTCTGCTGTAGTCAGAAAACATTGCTGGGTTCCAGCTTCTTTATCCTGGGCCCCATCAAGGGTTGCCGACTAGGGTACAGGAGGTCTTCAACCCTCCTGATCTCTGCATTGTCCACACGGAACCGGCTGTTTAAAAAGACCACAGGAAAGCTAGGCCATCCTTCGTTAGCTAGGGAGGATCCCTAACAAATGAAAACCCAAGAGAGCCTTGTTGAGCCTGAATGTGTCGGGCTATGAGGCACACCTTGAGCTCTGAGAGGGAACACACTTATAGACTTAATGACGCATTTGGGATTTTACACTCTGTTGCCAGAGCCAGTTATCAACAGCTTTGATTAGAAATCAGGAAAGCCGGTTGCTGAATGGCAGAGCGAAGAGAATTGTATTGGATTAGAGAGGCATTGTTTTGAACTGAAAGGGAAGGGAGGCATCTTGGGAAGCATCTGAATATGCATTTATTGTAATAACCATGGCCGAGGTGGAGTGCAGTGAAGTGGCTTCGTTATTAAATTAAGTGTCTTTGTTCATTCGTCTGGATTCTCCTGTCGGCAGCAGCCCCCTTTCCTCCTCATTTAGTTCCATTTTGATGCAGTGTTACATCCTGATTTGTGGGTTGAAATATGTCAGTATTCATAAACCAAATTCATGAACCATCCTTCAAATTATTTGGGCTGATGAGACATCATTTACTGGTATGAAGCCAACCCAGGAGAGGCCTGTGAAATAATGCATTCAAATGCTACCTCTAAAAAAATAGCGGTCTTTATTCCCAGTCCTGCATGTAGGGAGAAGCACTACTTTAAGCCCTTATTATTTTAACAATGTGACGTGGGATTATAATGTACACCAGAGCAGCGTGTTCCATGCTTGAGTACCTCTGAATTTCGAAGCTAAAATGCGCTTCCTGTGTTCTGAGTTTTTAGTGTTAAACTATGTCAAGATATGCTTCGTGCTTTGGGAAAACCGTGAGGTATTGCGTGGAAATTTACACATGGGCCACAAATTCCTAACTATAGCTGAGTTTGTTAATAGGCAGTATTTCTACAAAATACCCAGCTTTCATGCACAGAGCGTTCATGGTATAGTCTGTATTTAGAGTCTTACATTTACTAAGTAAGTGTAAATGTACTAAGTGTACTAAGAAAATCATCAAACATGGTCTCCGTGGGCTCTAGCTTCCAAGCTGAAGCTGAGAATTTCCTCCCGGTTATTTAACTGTAAGCAGGGTGATGCTTAAACAAAACAAAGATAACATTCTGTACCTACACAATAGATCAGAACAGCTTCTTTCATCTCCACTTTAGACCATCTGTCTGAAAAGAAAGTAAAAGCCCTCAGGAAGCAAATCGGCAGCTCTGCTCTGTGGTTAAGTTTCAAGGCACAGGCTCTTTCCCACAGCCCAGCAATGTGCCTAAGCACCATAATGGGTTTGTGTTGTCTGGGAGGGGCTGCGTGGCTTGACCTCAGCATCTGTCGGTTAGAGCTGTTGGGTTCTCACTAGGAATTTTTAAGTTTTAGCTGAAGAGGATTAAATTCTGCTATTTAAACACTAAGTTTAATAACTATTGGGAATACTATTTTCCAACAGCTAAATTATTCTTAGTTTTCAAATGTTCCTATGAACCATAATTCTTCCTGTCCTTATACTGGTGTGTGTGTGTGTGTGTGTGTGTGTGTGTGTGTGTGTGTGTGT
>JADRCD010212755.1:2143-12456 GCA_019843815.1 Montemys delectorum
CCTGAGCTGTATATGTGACATTGCTTTAGGGATGGGAGACAGAAAAATGACAGGCTATCAGCATAAGTGCCTGGTGCAGAGCTGGCACTTGGCCAACGCTGCTTGGGGTAAAGTCTGAAAACCCTGTGAAGTTGGATTAGGTTTGAGGTGAATGAGACACGAAAGGGCTCTGCATGAAGAATAGCTCTTTCTGGTTCGCCAAGTCACGTGGATGCTCAGGGATTTTTTTTTTTTTTTCGAGACTTTCTGGCAAGGTACCTGGACACCCTGGTGGTCCTAATGAGCCAGGCTGTCCAGGTCTGCCTGGTGGTCCTCGAGGTCCTTCATCTCCAGGAAAGCCTTTCTCTCCAGGGGCTCCAGTATGTCCTAAAGAAGGAAATGCCAACATTGAATGAGTTGTAGATTGTTCTTTGGAACAGTGGCTCTCAAAAGGTCAACTTCAAGCCTTACTATCTGGTGTGTGTGGAGGAGGAGGGTGTGTTTTTGTTGGTTTTATATTTACACCTTTTTTTTTTTTTTTTTTTGGTTTTTGGTTTTTGGTTTTTCGAGACAGGGTTTCCTCTGTATAGCCCTGGCTGTCCTGGAACTCAGAAATCCGCCTGCCTCTGCCTCCCAAGTGCTGGGATTAAAGGCGTGGGCCACTACCACCCAGCCTATTTACACTGTTTTTGATCGATAAGGAAGACATGATTGAAAAAATCTGGATGACCAAATTATCTGTTTTTAAAACTTGTTATTGTATCACAAACAGTTCTCAAGTTTGCAATGGTTTATCTTTTTCAAACTGTAGCTTTTTAATCAATTTTAATTTAGTCAATCTAATTTCCCCCTACTCAGCAGTAAGGGGAACCAATCAAGTCCCTGTAATTCTTTTTGCTGTTATGCGTAATGATATATATGCAAATACTTTATTCATTCTTTGACAATGTCGTACATATATGTATTGATCATGTCCCCCCCCCCCCTTATAGATCGTTAACCACGCTCTTCTTCTTTTGAACTATTTCCCAGGAGCAGAATTTCTTGGTAAATAGTGTGATGTTTGGGTTTATCTTAAAATATGTTTTTAAATGCCAGAAGATTTTCAAGTAAAACACAACCATTGCGGGATGCCGTCTCAAAAGGCTCCAAGGCCTCAGCCTGAAGAATAACCCTTCCCGTGCGGCCAAAAAAACACTGTGAGAGCCAAGGAAATTAATAACAATCCATAAAGTCATCTGCTCACTCCTGACCCCAGTCCCACCCCTGCTCTGTTGTCTCTGTAGCACACCTCACTAAATTCTACACGTTGTACCTAATGGGTGTATCTCTTAAATTAAAATAATGAAACATTTAAAAAAATTAAAGACTTAACAGTCTCTTTCTCATGACTAAGACTTACTAAAGAAAGGTTCCCTGCGCTCTAGGTCTTGTAGAATAGGCCATTCAGCATTGGGTTCTTGACATGGGTTGCCCGTGTTTGGGAGGAAGTTATTACACCTGCAAACAGCACCCCGCCCCCCACCTCCGAACAACATTACTACAGCCAGCAGCCTGAGAACGAACGAACTGTTCTCGCTGAAGACTTTGCGTTTGTTCGTTTGCTTTGTTTTTTGATCGTTTGCAACTGGTCTGGAGGTTCCAGCAGGGGAGCAGAGCTACTCATAGAGCCTTGTTTAAAAAGCAGTCCTCCTCTCTCGGGGAGGGAGGGTCCTCCTCTTCAACTGAGTGTGCAGGAGGGGCTCATGGGAGTTTCTCCAAGTATCCTGCAGGCCTTTGGTGCCACGTGGGGACTAGCTCCATGAACTGAGCAGCCAAAGGGTTCTCAGATTCTTCAAAGACCAGACAGGTACTGTTAAACAACCCAGCCTCTCCGGTATTGGTGTACGCTAAACAAGTAAATCCTTTTTTTTTTTTTTTTTTGCAATATGTATTGCTATATATTTATTATATATGAAATATATAACCTGTTGATTCTATTCCCCTAGAGAACCCTGTTACACTTTGAATTATATTTATTTTATTACTAGAATAGACCATTTTCCCATATGCTCCATTACATGTGTGACTTTAATTCAAATTTATAGTAAATCAATAGCCTACACTGAGAAATCAATGGTTGAATCTTTAAACAAAATACAGAGCTTTGTCTTTCCAAATCCACATTATTCATTACAACACTAAAGTAAGCAATGCCTGTGCCTGTTAACTAATCAAATGTACTTGCTTCTCACCTTGCTCTGTACTATCTGATTGATCCCAAACAGCTTCCTGCAGGGGACACATGGCACCTCACTGCAGCTCCAGTTGCCAAAGCAGGCATTCAGAACAGCACCTCAAAGTTAGGGCTATGTCCAGAGCAGAATTTTGGGAGTAATTTGGACTCTCTTTCTCTTGGAGTTGATGTGGATGGATGGGACCAGGCTGACCCAGTACAAGCTTACATAATCTTGGAATGCAACGCGCTACGTTCTCTCTATACATCCTCGCTGAGCTCATGCAAGTGCAGAGCACAGATTCCTAGCCAAGGAAAACAGAGCATCTAAACTCTGCGCCGAGGAATAACAGAACAGTTCTTGAAACGCTAAGCTTAAGCCATGGCAAATAAGAAACCAAACAGTTTAAACACTGATGACCACAGGATACTGGATCCAGCAGGGTAAGGCAAAAAATATCTGGAAAGCCTGACTCAGTATAACACAACCCCAGACTTATGGTTTCCAACTTTAAATACTGGGTAATGTAAGACACCCACAGTTTGTGCTACTTTGAGCCTGGAAATGTTTATATCATCGGGGTTTATAACAAAAAGACCTGCAAACAGGAGCACATTTCTTACGGCAGTACTGACGTCACAATGGCGAGGTCATTTATGATGCTGTGTGTGATGATGTCAGTTTACCAGTGACTTTCACTTGGTGTTCTGATTGTACATTCTATTTGTGGGGAACAAAACATGGCTCTGGCCGAATGGAATATCAAGGCGATACATGGATGTCCTTGCTAGTACTTTTGTAGTCTGGGAAGAGGGAATTTCAATTGATAAATAGTCTTCATCAGATTGGCCGGTGGGCATGTCTGTGGAGGCATTTTCTTGATTAATGGTTGCCGTAGAAGAACCCAGACCACTGTACATCACATCACCTCTGGGCAAATGGTCTATGATTGTACAAGAAAGCAGGCTGAGCAAACCATGGGAAGCAAGCCAGTACGCAGCACTCCTCCATGGCCTTTGCTCTGGTTCCTGCCTCCAGGTGCCTGCCTGAGCTCCTGCCCTGACAGCCTTTCATGATGGGCTATAAACTATAAGATGAACTAAGCCCTTTCCTCCACAAGTTGCTTTTGGTCATGGTGTTTGTCACAGTAATAGAAAGCAAAATATGAAAAGAGGCATTCTAAATACAAGGTCTTAATTTACCAGGAAGCTATGTCAATCCAAGCCTGGGTTTAAGTCTTACCCCTACTGACTGACTGCACTTGAGCATAGTTAGACATAATCAACTCTCTGTACGTAGATATCTGCTCTGTCCATGCAGTGGATAGCCCTGTGTATGCATCTGTTTATACTTTCCTGGTTGTTAATTTCAGATATGTTCCTAGCAGAAGAATCCCTGTGTTAAAAAAACATTAAATATTGATGCATTCTTTCTTCCTCCGGGCCCAAAGCAAAAGTGCACATCTGAACTCTCCAAGTCTGCTAGCGTGCTGTTTGCTATCTGTGAGAGAAAGAGGTGTCCCGCAATAGCTTATGGCCATCTAAAATGACAGAGATGGCAAGACAATCTGAATTTTAATTGCTTGAATATTCACTTTGTCATTATACAAGCACAGGGGTGTATATTGCTGTGCCAATGCCATCGGTCCCAGGGGCCCCCGTAGGGATACATTGAGAGTCCCCAGTACCTGATCCAGGTATCGTTCCGGGAGAAGGATGCTACAGCAATGCCACCCAAAATCTTTTTGGTACACACCTTAATGGACAAACGGTAAAGAAAATACTGATAGAACCATTTCCAGTGATAAGTGTAAAAGGAATTACTTTGTGTTTCAAACTAAGTGTTCTTTCTTAAAATAAGAAAAATCAGGAGCTATACCTTGGTATCCAGGGCTACCTGGCTCACCCTTTGGACCAGGTAGACCACACTGACCGGCAGGGTCGCCTTTGTTTCCTGTGAGTGACATAACACCAAGAGCATTAGTTAAAAACATATCATTTGGTCTCATACAAGTAACTTCCATGGTATTTGCCTTCATAATCTAGCTTCAAAGAGACATTTTAAAAATTAATTTTGTTCACAAAAAAAGAACAATGGGAATACAGGTAAAAGATGGGATTTATGACTTTTTTAAAAAAGATTTATTCTATGTGGGTGAGGGTGTTGCTTGCACGTGAATATGTGTACCTGGTGAACACCTGGTACCTGTGGAGGTTACCAAGACAGTTAAACTTTTGACTGTTGTATACAATCATTTAGTGTGTCATGACTTTGGTTTATTTGCATATTTCTGTCCAGAACAGTAAATAAAACTCCTTTTTTTTTTTTTTTTTTTTTTTTTTTTTTTTTTTTTTTTTTTTTTTTACAGATTTTGACTTGTTAGGAGTATAATTTCAGTTGTGTTTACAAGACAATAAGGTTTTGGATACAAGACAGGCTCAGGCCTATTGGGTTAGCCTGAAACTATTTTACAAATAAAGTTTTATTGGGATGTAGCTAAGTAGTTGTGGCTGAGACTGTATGCCCCACAAAGTTAAAAAACAAACAACAACAACAAAAACAAAAACCTTATGATATGGCCCTTTAGGAAAAAAAAAAGAAACTTCTTATCTTTGATTAAGGATGAAAATAATTCAATTATAAGTTATATCTGGCTGGAAAATTGTTAAGGAAACAATTTAAGCTGGTGGAGATTTATGTTCCGTGCTTCTTATAAGTAGAATCGCAATAGCTAGACTATAGGCAATCCTTAATTGAGTGGCTGGTTCTTATGGAACATGGGGACACTCTCTAGAGATGTGGGTCTGCTCATTTGTACCAGATGCAATCTGAGAAGCTGTGGTGACTACATCGGCAGCTTCTGAAACTTCCATAGAGAGGAAGTCATGATGCCTGCAGATATACCAGATCCTATCTGGTACCCTTGGGCCTGTGTGGAAAATGAGAACCCTCTGAAGCTTCCATGCCTCACTCTCTAGAAGAGTCTAAGAGACACTTCTGAGTTCTAATTTGTGATGCAATTTATCATTAACAGGATGCTCATTCACAATGTTAGAATTCCCAGAACTCTGAATTTGCTAGCTGGGAACATTTTCCAAGCCATACCTTTAGGTCCTCTTGCTCCATCATCTCCTGACAATCCAGGGGGTCCTGGAGAGCCTGGATCACCCTGACAATTAATGGAACAAAAATAAGACCCTCGTTGGGTTTCCCATGCTGTGGCACAATCACATTACAGTTTTCTTAGTGTTTTGTTTGTAATTGGCAATGGTGAAGGAAATCGTTAGTGTCTTATAAGCATAAAACTCTCTGTGCCTGTGTTTTGTGAGTGGGTAAAACTCCCACAGAGTTAGAGTTGTCTTTCCCAGAAAGAAGTGTAGACTTCTTTCTACACAATTACCAAAGAGTAACTGTGTCATGCAACTTGAATTTACACTCTGAACAAACCAGCTGATAATAAAAGAAATACTGAAAGCTGTGTTGTGTCGTAAATTTTAAAGATCCATTTTAATCCAAAAGATGGAATGCCAACTATGTTACACATTTTCCAGAAGTTTGATACATGTCACTACATTATATTTTCTGCTTTCTCAAGGGGAATGTTACTCATGATTATAAAGGCCAAGTACATTTTAAAGGAAAAAATATGACAGCTCCAAACAGATGGGAAGACTGAGAAACCAGAATCTGGGCAGTTTTCAGGATGAAATTTTTTTTATTTAAACCTGGGAGGACTGTAATGTGTGAATCATATGACTTGCTCCTCTATAGCAGGACAGCCAGTTCTAAACTCTGGTCAGAAATTTCAGTTATATCATAACCTTCCAGAAGGCTCTATCCTTCCTTCCTGCCACCTCTTATGACAAGGGCACATACTGGCTAATTCTGACGTTTTGTGGGATCCCAAGAGCAGAAAGAGTTTATTTCTTCTCCCTTGCAGGAGCAGTTCCTCACCTGGTCACCTGGAAATCCTGGAAAGCCAATGACTCCTCTTAGTCCAGGTGATCCTGGAGGGCCAGGAGGGCCAGGAGGCCCAGGAAGCCCATTTATCCCAGGCTGCCCTTTGTGGAATCCAGGTGGTCCATCTCTTCCGGGATCTCCTCTTCCCCCTTGTGTCCCTGGGCTTCCTTTATCACCTGTTGAGGTCAGCAGTGTTACAAGCCCCTTGGCTGAAATCTTAGACCGAGTGAAGATTGTATTGAATGACTCGATTCTACTTGTAAGAGATGAAGACAATGAGAAAGCCACATCTTTGCAGTTCCCATCTTTGGCAGCCTTACTTAGGAAAGAAGCTGTCCGGAAATAGACTAGAAACCACCGGTGGAAAGAGAGAGCAGGCAAGGTCATTTGCCCCAGCAAGCACACCTTACAAATAAGGAAAAATTCAACCCAGAAGAGTTCAAACATTTTCTCCTACTAGCTAGCTAAAGAGAAGTCCAGGATATATAAACCATGTAGATTAACCCTGAACTTGAGAAAGATGCAGATTCAGTTGTCAAAATCCTTGCTCTGTTCTGTTCTGTTTCTGAGGACCAGCAGCATGTCATCAAGATGCCGCTTAGAAAAATGAGGTCCCCGATAGCCTAAAATCTGTAGATCAGGGATCTGCATTTAGACAATGTCATGAACACGATGTTTGAGAGGGGCTGGACAAAATGACACAGGCAGCCCCAGGTAGTCACACCAGCTCTCCCAACCAGAGGGGAACTGGTTATTTATGTATTCCTTGTATTGGTCCTAGTTTGGAATACATAATTCTATAAATACATATGAACTCCAACTACATTTAGCATGGAAAAGCTAAAAAATTACTGAAAATGCTTAGCAGGGTATGATTATATTTAAGAAATTACGTTTCCTAGTTCCTTGTTGGAAGGAAAGTTGCCTAATATGTTTTCTTGTCTGAATGGTCTATAAAAAGCCAACCGATGTGACAAGTGTGTCAAGCATTTACCTCTTTCCCCTGAGAATCCACCATCTCCTGGAGGCCCAACATCCCCAGGTTCTCCCTTTTTGGAAATGGCTGCTTCTCCCGCATCACCAGGAAATCCTCTGTCTCCTGTAAATATTACTTGTATGAGAGAAACACAAACACAGACACACTACACACACAACTCATTTTCTATCAAATTTCACCTCATTAATAAACTCCATCTACCTCCATTAAGCTATATTAATGGATCCCTCATTATCGGTATCAGGGATTAAACATCTCTTCCTGTCACCCCTTATCCATCCATGGGACAAGGAGAAGTTATGTACTCAATAAAATTTTGATATCTAACCCAAATGTCTCAGGGTCCTCTGTGATTTAAGACATTTGGAATGTCCTACTCCACAAGACCATTGGCTTATCCTGTAAAATCTGAATCATCCATCGTACATGTCCAGTGAGCTATCCCTTTTTCTCTCACCAGCATTTATTCTGCTCCTTACATTAGAAGAACAAACACATACTCCAACCTGATTCTCTGCGTATGGACGTCCAAAAACTAGGAGCTGTATCTCATATTCCAGGTCATTTGTAAACACTATCCTAGGAGAGCAGTGGGCTGAGACAGGCTCGGCAGACCCACATGGTGACAGCTGATTGTTAACAGAGAATGCTGGGAACCAACTGTTCTAGCGTTAGTTGTGTGATGTCAGCAGTCATAAGCATGTTTATGGTGCTATGAGCATCTTTACACAACTGTAATCAGCAAACGCTGTCAATGATAGGATTTTCCTCTGGGAGCATTTTGGGAGAGTTAGTTTATAACTGCAGTGCCAGCACTGACCCAAGTTTTATTTCTCATTGGGATAACTGTTTTTTGTTTGTTTGTTTGTTTGTTTGTTTGTTTAAGACAGGGTTTCTCTGTATAGCCCTGACTGTTCTGGAACTCACTCTGTAGACCAGGTTGGCCTGAAACTCAGAAATCCACCTGCCTCTGCCTCCCAAGTGCTGGGATTAAAGACGTGCGCCGCCACCACCACCTGGCTGGAATAACTTTAATAGTATAACATGAATTATCTGCGAACATCAGGTATCTTATGAGGCAAAGAGATTGTTTGATACAATTTTCAATTCCTTAGTTCTGTGTAAAGAGTTTATAAGCTAATAAAACAAGCACCACACAAAAGTAGATATAGAATCAGCTGAGAAGAAAAGACAGTTTGAAGGAAATTGGAGGCCATGTGCACAGAGCGCTTTAAGAGTTAAAAATACTCCTTTCTAAAGACTGTCTTTTCATGGCTAGAAATGTTACTTTCTCTCCTGTAGCAGCAGCTGAGATACCACAGGAATCATCTATGCTGTAAATGGTTAAGGGGACAGGATTCAAAATGTAAAACCCCAAACAATGTTTTACAAAAATTAAGAACTTGGGGAAATTATATGAAAATCACATTTCATTGTCCACAACTAAAATTCTGTCTCAATTTTTAATTTTATCTTGTTTATGTGCTGTCTTTGGTGGTTTTTAGGTGGTAAGGCCAACGTGTGTTATTGTGACAGAGGCCACACGCCCCACCCCCCCCCAAAGCCTGCAACACTCTTTTACAGGTATTTACCATCAGCTTAGCAAGGTCTCTGAAGCCCCATGTCTATAAATCAATGCACTGAGGAGTACTTGTTCATATCTCAACAACAGAGAGTGATTCATTTACCTTAGTTACATGTAGTAAGATCAAAAGGCAAGAAAAATGAATTCCTATGGTATCTAAAGAGAACTAAAGAGATCCAGAGACCTATAGACAGCATTTGATTAGAGACGGGGAATAAGCTCAGACAGCCCCTCTGTGATGTTGAAACCACTTACCTTTGGCGCCTGGCTCTCCCAGGTCTCCCTGAAAGCCAGGACAGCCTTTCTCTCCAACCTCTCCCTTTCTTCCAGGTTCTCCATCTGGGCCCGACTTTCCTCTCTCTCCTGGAAAACCAGGGAAGCCAGGCAGCCCTGGGAGTCCTAATAAAATGAGAACATGAAGTTTTAGGAAAGCACTTTAAGGCTAGTGTGGTTTTGTTCCTGGTCATTCCGTGATATGAACCCCTGCCTAACACTTTATGCTGAAAGCGAGTCACTGTTTGGAACCTAACTATGGTCTTAAATAACTGTGTTCCTCTGCTCACTCCCATCTCCCATCCTACAGACCTAACGTGTAAGTGCTGATGTTTTGGAGATCCTGAGCTCATCATATTTCAACAGCACCTAGAGAAGGGATGAAGGCAGAGGGCCCATCCAAAGTGAAATATGTTAGCCCTGACCTAGTGATATCATAGATGCTGTCAGTTCCTGTGAGCTGAGGTGTAAGAGTCCCGTGAACCGAAGGCCTTTTGCCAATTAACTGACACCCCAACATTCTATCACTAGAAAGGATGACACAGAGAAGAAGGCATACATCCAAAAGACAGGACACAATCAGCCTAAGTCTTAGTATGTCCTATCAGTCTAAGTCTTACCTAACCAGTTTGGTCTGACAGTTGATTCTGAGTTTGTAAAACTGGGAGAGTGACCAGGAGAACAATACTCACCCTTTAGGCCTGGAAAACCAGGTGGGCCATCTTCCCCAGTGGGGCCTGGAACCCCAGGAGGCCCTCGGAGACCATCAGGTCCTGGTAGGCCTGGGAGACCAGGGAGGCCCTTCATCCCAGCCGGTCCAGAGGGCCCCATGTCTCCTGGCTGGCCTTTCCAACCTGGGGCCCCTGAGACATAGCACAACTATTAAGCAGGAAAACTTAAAATATTCTTCAAACAACCACAGGAAAAACACATTCTGGAGAGCTCAAACTATGTACCTGTGACACTTTAAACAAGAACAAAATAATATTTATTAGCTAAAGTGTCAGGAGCAACTTTTCATTTGGCTAAGAATATATTTTTCTGAATGCTATAAAAAGGAAGGCAGGTCATATTTACCATCTGTAAGAATGAGTGAATATTATACAGTTTGCTAATTTTTAGTATAAAGACACAAATGGAAAACAAAACGTACTTATATGTGCTCTTGAAAGAGAAGAGGAAGAGGAGGAAGAGGAGGAGAACAAGGAGAGAAGAGGAGGAGGAGGAAAAGGAGGAGGAGGAGGAAAAAGGGAAAGAAAGAAAGAAAGAAAGAAAGAAAGAAAGAAAGAAAGAAAGAAAGAAA